>CAMOHE010045666.1:0-74848 GCA_946598075.1 Artocarpus hirsutus | reverse complement strand
GAAATTTTAGTATGATGTTTATGTATGTGTTATGTAATATTCCTCAAAATTTCACTTTATTTGGAATTTTCTATGCTGAGATATTAAATTTTTATTCTCTGCCACTCATGACCAAACTGTTGCTAATTGGTATTTTGCACAAAAGTACAGTCCATGTTTAAGGGGCAAACGACCTTTGATTTGAACCAAATTTTACAGAGATATTCATGCATATGTTAAGTTATTATCTGGAAAATTTTGTGGTTATTTAATGAATATTTTATGAGTTCTTGAATTTTCTTTAAGATAGGTTTTTATGGCTGTCTATTCAGTGAATTCGATACTTCTTGTTTATGTGACCTATTTGTATGGCTAAACAAATTTATTTGCTAATGAGACTTTTTGTGGTACTGTATATAGATGTTATTAGGTTCTCTTAAAAATTTTAGGGCTAAAGTAATTTTATTTTAATTATTGAATTTTTGATGCCTTAAGTCTACTTTTCATACAAACACCTAACAGCCGTTGTGTTTCAGTAATTTTTGATTCTGTATTACATTGTTTATATTTTTCTTATATTTTTCCTAAATACTAGACATCTTGAGCTTTTGTTTGCCTTTTGAGTTGCTTGAATCGGAGTTCTTATTAAATAGTTATGATTTTTTGAATTTAACCTTAAAAACTATATAGTTTTACACAAACCTGAAATTTAGACTAAATTTTGATGACTTTTTTTTCATGCAAATTATTGTCAAAATATGCGTATAATATATCAACTTCTTTTTTTTTTGAGTGTAGTTTCTAATGCCACTGGTTTTGACTAATTTGGAGTTAAGATGAAATTATTATGAGTCTTTAAGTGAATAAAGGTCATTCTGCCTACTTTTGAGAATTATGCCCTAGGTTCATAAATTGTGATTTTGTACTTTTTGATATTATTAAGTGATAAGTGATGTTTAATGATAGTGTGAGATGTTTATATATTACTAATAGTATTGTTAATGACTTATAGTTAATATGAATGTTTGACATGAACACTCCAAAAGGCGAGCACACCGAGAACCACAGCAACGTCACCCAAGTTAAGGTTTAGTAAGCAAGCAAGACAAGTAAGTACATTCTCACCTGCAACATGATAAAAGTTTACAAAAAAGTTTTGAGAATATATTTTATGATCATTTTTAAAGTTTGTTTTTACATGTTTTGTCATGAAAACTCTTGTTGCAACAAGAAAGTTTAACGATTGTTTCAATGATGAGGTATGTTAAAAGTATATATATATATATATGTATCACTTAATTAAGTGCTGTATACCCTATGTTATGTTTATATTTATGATGTCCTAAAGGTTGGACTTGTCATGCTTGGTTTGGGATTAGCTACCCCTCTCCTCTCATGACGGCGCCCCTATAATGATGATGTTTATGGTGCAACACTTGGGCCCCCAAAGATAAAATGAATGAAGTTTTTAATATGGATAATGATGATGAAAGATATGTTCTATATGAAACTGTGTCAAGTGCACTATTATGTTAATGATGATTATGATTATAATGTTTCATAAAGATGTTCATAAAATGTTTTATGTTGTGAGATAAGAAAGTGTACTTACTAAGCTTTTGCTTTCTTAGTTTATAATCATGTTGTAGATAAAAGTAAAAGGACCATGAAATAGGTGGAGGGCAAGGACGAGCGTGTCAGCTATGAACGATGGATCGGAAACGAAAGAACGCCAATAAAGAATTATTTTTTTTACTATGTTTTTATTTCTTTGAATACTTAAATTTTTGCACCATTAAGTAAAAAGACTTGTTTTACATTTATTTTAATTTTTCAAAAGTTCAGTTTACCGAACTATTTAAATAGATTTTAAAGTTTGTTTTGAAATTTTATTTGAATTATGGTTTTGTTAATTTGGCATTTAAAAATAAAAGATTTGAAATAATTTGGAATATTTAAAAAAAATTATGAGTGGATCCTGGGATAGGTTTATCTAATTGTGTTTAAATTCAAATGGTTTATCTTATAAATAATGATAATAAAGATGAAAGTAACGACTATTGTGACGTCTGTAAGGAGGTGTCACAAAGCTAGATTCTAGATCTAAGCCCTCCATTTTCTTAGTGTATCCTAAGGGTGTGAAAGGGTACAGATTGTGTTATAGAGATGGCCCACATTTTAAAATTTTGATTAGTAGGGATGTTATCTTTAATGAACATTGCATGCCATATTTAAATCAAGAAAAGGTTTCTGCCATTCCTACTAACCATGCAAGTATAGATACAAACTCTAACAAGAATTTGCAGATTGAGGTGGAGAAAGGCATGACACCAAAACAGGTAGAGCAACAACATGAATTAGGTCAGGAGGTTACTATTAATGACCAAATTGAGCAAGAAAATGCAGGACAAATAACCAAGGATTTGGAAGAATACACCACCATCGCTGAAGATTTAAGTGATTATGTTTTGTCCAGAGACAAGCAAAGAAGAAACATAAGACCTCCAGAGAGATATCAAGGAGGAAGTATGGTAGCATATGCCCTTAACACTATTGAGAAAATTGAAGACACTGAGCCCAAAACCTATCAAGAAGCTGTAAATAGCAAGATGGCAAATAAGTAGAAGGAAGCTATGCTAGAAGAAATGTAGTCTCTATGGAAGAATAAAACATGGATTCTTGTAGATAAGCCTAAAGAGAAGAAATTATTATACTGTAAATGGATTTTTAAGGTGAAAGAAGGTGTAACTCCAAATGAACCTAAGAGGTTTAAAGCAAGGTTGGTAGCTAAACAGTTCTCCCAAGTAGAAGGAGTAGACTAGACTGAGATATTTTCACCAGTTGTAAAGTACAAAACTATTAGGACCATATTATCATTAGTGGTTCAAGGAGACTGGGACTTAGAGCAAATGGATGTAAAAACTGCTTTCTTGCATGGTGACCTAAAGGAGATGATCTACATGATTCAACCACCTGGATTTGAGGATAAAAGCAAAAGTGAAAAGGTTCGTTTGTTGAAAAAATCGTTGTATGGTTTAAAGCAGTCACCGAGGCAATGGTACAAAAAATTTGATCATCATGTAGTCAACATTGGTTTTAGAAGAAGCAATTATGATTCCTGTCTTTACTTTAAAGATGAGAATACATAGTCTGTTGTTTTTGTTATTACTCTATGTGGATGATATGCTAATTACAAGTAAGAGTATGAGTTTGATAAAGAGAGTAAAGGACATGCTGAATTTTGAGTTTGACATGAAGGATTTAGGTTGAGCTAAGAGAATTATGGCCGTAAACATTAGCAGAGACATAAATCAGCACAAGTTATTTCTGTCTCAAGGGGATTATCTTCAAAAAGTTGTTTAGAGGTTCTCTATAGAAAATGCTAAAGCTATACAAGTACCATTGGTTGGGCACTTCAAGCTCTTTGCTAAACAATCACCAAGCACAAAAGAAGACAAGCTTAAAATGGTTAATGTTCCTTACTTAAGTGCTATAGGTTTTGTGATGTATGCTATGATCAATACACAACTTGATTTAGCATATGCAGTAAGTATTTTAAGTAAGTATATGTCAAATCCTGGGCAAGATCATTGGGTAGCTATGAAATGGTCACTAAAATATGTAAATTGTACTTTAGACTATGGTTTGATATATCAAGCTAAAACTAACCAATTTTGTTTAGATGATTTTGTAGATGCTAATTTTGCAGGTGATAGGGATAAAAGAAGATCTACATCAGCTTATATGGTGATGTTAGGAGGAAATTGTATAAGTTGGAAGTCTCAACTTCAACCTGTAGTGGCACTTTCAAGCACCGAAGCAGAATATATCATAGGTGTGGAAGGCTTTAAAGAAATTATGTGGCTACAAGGTCTCTTGAAAGAATTGAAGATATTGAAACACTACAAGAAAAACTACATTTAACGACATATTATTTACGACATGTAGTTTTTAAATGTCGTTGAAAAGTACATACAACGACATCTCTAACAAAGATGTCGTTAATAACATTTGAAATAATAATTAACGACATCTATATAGATGCTGTATTAAAGGTCTCCATTTAACGACAATAGTTTAGTGTCGTTAAATCATTTAACGACAAATAGGAGATGTCGTCAAAGTCTTAGAGATTCCACGACATCTCTTATAGACGACATCTTGACCAATGTCATCTATAAGAGGTGTCGTAGAATCTTCAAGGCTTTGATGATATCTCCTACTTATCGTTAAATGATTTAATGATACTAAACTATTGTCGTTACAAGGAGACCTGTAATACGACATCTATATAGATGTCGTTAATTGTTGTTTCATATGTCGTTAATGATATTTTTATTGAAGATGTCGTTGTATGTACTTTTTAACGACATTCAAAAACTACATATCGTAAATAATATATCGTTAAATGTAGTTTTTCTTATAGTGAAAGGCCCAACTACCATCTATTCTGATAGTCAATCAGCAATACATTTGTGCCAAAACCTAGTGTATCACGAGAAGACTAAGCACATTGACGTACACTTCCATTTTATTCGAGAAAAGGTAGAGGAAGGGCATGTATAGTTAGAGAAGATTGATACTAAAGACAATCTTGCAGATATGGCTACTAAGCTAATCCCTGCAAGCAATTTCCAGAGGTGTTTGGACTTGGTAAGATGTAAATTGCAGGCAAGAGCAATGATCTCACAAAGAACCAAATATGTATTCTTATGCCATTGGTGTTTGTGTTGGAATTAAGGTGGAGTGTGTTAGTGTAATTCCACACATACAACAATGAGTAGAGTTTGTTACACCTAGAGGTATGTCATTTATTCATTATTGAAGTCCCAAAATGCACCGTTTCAGCTAAGTAAAGAATGGCTTAGATCATGACATGTGGACATGCTGCCTCATGTACCTAATTCATCACCCAGATTTGATCTCATTTCGTGTGTATATATATATATATATATATATTATGTTTTAGAGAGGACAGGGGCAGAAGAAAAAGAAAAAAGATTCAGAGGACAATAACACTTGCTGTAGAGTCAAGGAAGAAAAGAATCGAGAGGGTATTCTGAGAGAGAGTTCTTGTGTGATTGAGAAGTACAAGAGTGTTTAGGGGTTGAAAAAGTGAGAGAAAACATAGGCATTTTCTTTTTGGGTATTCCTTCTCTGGGATTAGTACTAGGGCTTCTCTGTAATCTTCATTCTGTAATTGGGGTGTGCTCTAAGTAGATTGCAAGTTATAACGGTGTAACATATCTTTGATAATGAACAAAGAGCTTTCTTGTGAGAGAGCTCAACGAGGACGTAGGACATTTGTCCAAACCTCGATAAAAATTTTGGAGTTCTTGGTTTTTTCCCTTTGAAGTTCATATTTGGACATTCTTGGTTCAATCAATAATCGTTACAACAGCACGAATGTTCTGGATCTTTGATGTACCTTTTTGGGTGACTTCTGTTTACGATGTAAAAAATGACTGTCTACTATCTTCCATTAACATTTTCATTGTAGTACGACATTAGTTGATTGATCTTTTTTCAAGACTTATGTTTATGGAAGTCGACACACAATATGGCCATTGATAACATTAATAGATCATGACTTATGAAGTATTCTGGGCCTATCATGACACGGTTATGATAGGTTTAAATTGACGACTCAACCAGGTAGATTGGGAGTTGAGCCAGCTAACACCGACTATTAATTTAACATTAATATTTGTTTAGCTTTCTCAGACTTTGGTTATTGCTTCTAAAATTTTTTTATTTAATTTTTTAACGAGTCTTTGCTTAATGTCGCTATTAGTCTTTTTTTAATTTTCTTAATTGTCTTTGATAAGTGTTTCAGTCTTTTTTTATATTTCTTAGATGTCTTTATTTATTTATTTATTTTGGTTAATATTCATTTTGTTTTCTTAGTCTTTGATTAGTGTTTTAAAAAGACTTTGCTTAGGTTTATTTTTCACAAGGTCTTTGTTTAGGTTTCTCAACAATTTTTTTTTTTCATTTACTGCTTAACATGATTTGGACTAAATATTTATTATTAACCTTTCCGAGAAGATGTATCGCATAAAACACATTATAACATGTTTCCGCATCACTATATATTATGTATTTGCTTGTTATTGATGCATAAGAAACGAAAATAGTTCTTGTCCGTAAGGCTCGTTTTGAAGATCTAGGTCTTACTTTATGATAATCAATACCTCATGCTTGGCGATAGGACACACATCTTGTTTCTTCCACAAATATTAGAAAGTGAGAGAGAAAAAGCAACGACAACGAAAAATATGAAAGAGGACAAAGTGGGATAAAAATTAGAATTTATTGCCAAATTTTGGTAATGTGGGGATACATATCTAAAGGGTGGAAAACCAAAATCTAGAGTCAAAAACTGCGTCAACTTATAATGTTACAATAGAATAAAGTTTTAGAATGTTTTTTTTTTATTTAATGCAATTAAAATTCTCCATTCATATTTATATAGGTTCGTCACTTATCATTAATCAATTATTCTTAATTTAGTAACTAATGTTTTCTTTCGATTTACTAACCACGCTTGCTTGTCTGTTAATGGGCAACTTGGCACTTGCTTTATCATCAATAACAAATTTAAACCGTCAATCGGATTTAAATCAAAAAGTTAATATTCTCCCCATAAGCTTTTGAACCATGAACCAAACGGATAAAACCTTGAAAGCCTAGAACGAACTTGGGATTCCTGCCAAGATTTTATTTTAATGCTTGACCGTATAGACAAAAGCTCAGAACCATGTGAACTTGTGTGATAACGAACTTGGGATTCCTGCCAAGATTTTATTTTAATGCTTGAGCGTATGGACAAAAGCTCAGAACCACGTGAACTTGTGTGATAATATTAATACGAGTTTTGAGATCTTGCGTTGTGTTTGCATTAAACTACAATAGACTAGAAATCTCTCTCCATTTAATAAACCCAAATAGGCATTGCTATGTTTGCTGTCATTGCTTAAATGCATTGATCAAGTTCTCACATTAAAATACAACAGAGATTCCTCTCCCACCATAACGCATGGTAACTTTGACCAAGTAATGCTTACGTATTCTAACGTTGCGTCATTCTCTACCCATCTAATGACGTAAATCGGCACTAAATTCCAAATAAGTTTGTTGGTGCTATCCCTATATATTGAACTAAGCGAACCAAATATATCCACACAGTACTTCTCCATATCTAAATCCACGCTTCTCTTCATTTGCAACCCGAAGTCACAATAGATGGTGAATTTCTAGTTGAGCGTTCTCCTTTCAATTTAGTAATTTGTTCACGAACGTCGAGTGAATTAGTTTGTTCTTCTTTTAAAACTGAAATACGTTTAACTTTTTAAGAATTCTTGGGCATGTATGGTGCATTATATTATAATATTTTGCATTGTAATGTATTGTTTTGCATTGTATAATTTTTATACAACACGGTGTTTAGTTTGTGTTGTGTTAAGTTAATCAATTGTTTTATACCATGTTTGTTTACTTTTATATCGTATCATTAGATTTATAATAAGATAGAAATTTAGGATTTGAATCCGACTTATCTTGACTCATGCGTTGATCCTGACCCATGAGGGCTAAGGGAAATTGGAGTTTGCGTTACTCAATATTTATTTTCTTATATTTTGTAAAATATGGGTGAATGTTTCATAAATATTATATTACTTCTAAAAATACAAAACAAAGTGCTAATGCAGTGTGCTAAACATAGTCATTGTTAGTTGAGTTAGAAGTTTAGAAAATTCTATATTACATATACAATGTATACCTAGGAACAGAAATGTTAAAGACCGAGTAAAATGACGGATTGTAGAACATATATATATGTCTGTGCGTATGTGTGTATGTAGAACCAATTAGAAATATATACATATATATATGTTTGAAGATTCCAAAAATATTTTTCAGGCAACAATCGTTGGGCCATATGGAGGGAAGGAAGGTGAAGGATGGAATGATGGGTCCATATATAATGGAATTCGTGAAATCTATCTTTCATATAATGGAGATGGCATCGGTTCTTTTAATGCTGTCTACGATCTGAACAACTTTTCCTTTGGAGGGCCTCTACATTATGCTGGTGTTGGTCCAGACTATACACATGAGACGGTTAATTTCTAATTCATTTCTTTATTTATTTGTTAGCTAAATGTTAAAGCCTACATATAAAAAAATCACAAATGATAATAGCTTTATGGCTCTTCGCTTTTTTTCTATATTTAAGCATCAACATATATAATTGTCCTTGATATTTCTTTGAAATACAGGTTACACTAAACTCAAACGAGTTCATAACGGAAGTGACTGGGTTCACAGGTCCCTTGCCTGGCACGAGACATGTTGTAGTACGCTCACTTGCATTCAAGACCAACATAGGCACAACCTATGGACCATATGGAGTTGCCCAGGGGACAGCTTTCTCTGCTTCAGGCACAAAAATTATTGGATTTTTAGGAAGAAGCGGCATCAATCACCTGGAGGCCATTGGGTTCTACAAAACTACTTAAGATATATATATATATTTATATCACCAATTGCACTATTAGGAATTAAATAAAATAGGACGTCTTTAAGATGTCTTAGCTTTTCATTTGATGATAAATAAATTCAAATCACCTACTGTATAATGGTAATAGTTGTCGGTCTTATTGGCTCATAAATTAATACCGCGATACACGTAGGGAATGATTTGAGGATGTTTAAAACATATGCTCTATATTTAGAGCTAATTCGTGTGTGTTATGATGATTCACTGTGTTGTTTGAAATAAGCTCTTTATATAGAGCTGAATAAATAAAATTTAGTGAGAATGTTAAATGGTTTTTTTTTTTTAACTAAATGTGAATTTCATTCCACACAAGAAAAATGGCAACACCAACAAAGAGAGTATTACACAGCACCAAGAAAAGGACCTTAAACAAAACTCAAAGAATGGTCTACGGGGGTTAAACCGCATGAAGAAAAAACAAAAAAAAAAATGTATTAGCAGACAGGCAAAAAACACTATGAAGAAACAAAAATGGTAAAAATAAAGGGTTCAGGCTTGACGATCATACGTTAAAACATTGAACGCCATCGCTAAATGTATTGGAAATAAAAACTTGTAATTTTATTATGAGAAACAAACACGTGTAATTACACAACATTTTTACAATTTCTTACTCCACTATTTACTCTTCTTCCTCCCACTCACAATACAAAGCTTTGTTTTGTTCTCTGCAAAAGGCTTTGCTTCTTATTCTTTGCCGAGGCTTCACAGACCAAATAAAGGGGCTATTTGTACTAGTTCTTAGTCATTCTCCTCCACACAAGGTGCATTTCAATAAACAAACTTCTACTATGACCATACATTTACAAACTTCTACAACTCTTTTATTCTTAATCACGCACGTATGCCACTAAACTTTGTTCACATAACGCATTTGATCAACTGCCTTCAGAAGTTTCCTTAGGCTGGGCTTGATTTTGAACTTGGGCTTCATCAAGCTTTGAGTTTAGGTTCTATAAAACAAGTTTGTGTTCTAACAAAATGTTTCTTTCTTGTTCTTGTTGACCCACCGACGTGCACATTTAATGTCACTTAAAAACGGTAATATCTTTATATACACAGCGATTACCAATTTCACTACATTTTTAAGTTTTACTAAAATGTTTAACGGCATTTGAGGAACATATTCATTTCCTCAATTTACTTTACTATTCCTTTTTCTAATTTATTTTTATAATCTACACAATGTTTTATTCTAGTGTGCCTTTTTTAATTTTTTTTTAAGAAATCTAAGTTTGCTTATTCTCTAAACCAAATAATTTTTGTTCTCCTTCGTATCTTCTTCCTTCTCGCACTCCTCCATACTCTTATTCTATTTTAATGTCTACACCCTGTCTAAGCCATCTCCATAAATTCCTCAAATAAATTATAGTTATGATTTTAAAGAATCCAATTCTATGTTTTTAATAGAGTAACTTTGGTATTAGAAAAGTTGATTGTTAAAATGGATATTAATTATATAAATTAATAGGATATTAATTATTAAATATTGATGCATATTTTGGAATTAAATAATTTAATTATTTGATTGTTACAATGGATGACCCAATTTGGTAGGACCTCGCTGTGATAAGCGTATAAGGCAAGGAGTGTCTTTGTGTCGTCCAAATTTCTCCTTATAGATTTCCTGTTTAAAAGTTCTTATATATCTATTTTGGGAACTAAAATTTTTTACATTGGGTATTTAAATTTAGAAACAAGATAGAATTAGGAAATTAGAAAAAGCGCTCCCTATCAAATGGGGTATTGGTGCCACACCACAAGGAATAACCCACTGGGTGATGCCCAGTATACATTTGGACACACGTTTATTGTGCCAAACGGAGGAGATTAACTCTTTTTTTATTATATGATTTATTATATTTATTTAATTATTGCCTTCAAAAATTTTGTAATCAGATGTAGATATAAAGAGGTGGTCATATAGGGCCATTTGTTCATCCAATTAATTATTTTCTACTCCCTCGTAGAAAAGAAAGCCTATGGTGAAAAATTTTCCATTGCCTTTCCTTGTTATCTCATGTGTTAGAGAAAATAATGAGGACCTAAATCTATGTGTCTATGATTTATTCCCTTAAAGTGCAGACATCCACACATCCTTTCATATAATCTGGAGGCTTGGTATTCATGATCTAAGATGTAGACGAACTTTTTTTAAGTGATCAAGTTATGGACCTAATCGAACAATGGAAAAACTGAGTATTATCTATTTTAATATTAAATGTATATTAAGTAATGTATCTTTATAAGACTATGAAAATATACATTTTTTAAAGTTAAATATCATCATTTTGCATTAACATTTCACTACAAGAAGAAGACGATTTAGAGACGACATTTGTCGTCGCTAAAACCCCAAAAGTCGTTGCTAATAATATTCAGCGACAACATAATAAGTTGTAGCTAAAGACATTTAGTGACGACATTTTATCGTCGCTAAAATAAGCGATGAGAAAGTCGTCGCTAATTAGGAACAAAATTTAAAATTTTTCAAAATTGTCTAAAATACAATGATGACATTTGTCGTCGCTAAAAATATCGACGACATTATAGTGACGATATTTGTCGTCATCAATGTCGCTTATAATATTATAGCGACAACATTTGTTGTCGCCAAAGCAATGTATAGCAACGACAATTGTCATCTCTGAACTATCTTTTAGGGACGACAATTGTCGTCGGTGTATGTTTTTTTAAAAACATTCTTAAATTTTCACCCCTGACCATAATAAACCTACAAACAAATAACTACCAATTCACAAATACATTCATTTCATTTCTCATCATACTAATAACTAACCAAATTTGATATAAATAAAATAGGACTATATAGACAATATGTTTATATGTACATTAAGTCAACAAGTCTAAATCATAAAAGTAGAAACTAATCTCCTAAATTAGTGGTCTCATCATGACCATCATCATTGTTTTCTTCTTGAAGTGGATAAGAAGACATAACAGATGGTGGTGGTGGTGGTGGTGGTGGTAGTGGAGAGGGTGGAGGCATTGGTAATCTAAATTCGACAGTAAACGCTTGAAAATTGCCATCATTTGATTTTGATATTCAGCCACTTAATTTTGATATTGAGTTTGTTGCGTGTTGTACCAAGATTATTCCTCCATCCATTGTCGCACCTGTGGAGGGACTTGTAGCTGTGAATGAGCTTGCTCAAGAGTAGCTGCTGTAAGGATGCCTTTTCTCAGCCTCAGACTCACTCATTTCCTATGCCCTCTGTGTGATCCAAGCACATTCTCTACTATCTCTTCTTCATTCACGAGATGTGTTGCTTGAGATGCACCCGAACTAGAAGCAGAAGCAGATGCAGTAGCTTAGGTTTGTTGAATATGCATCTAAAGCATTTCCTTCTGCACATTCCATTTAACAAAATAAATAACAAAGCAAAGTACAATCAATGCAACTCAAAATTTCGTAACTAAAACTTAATAAGTTATATGACTTACATATTTAGCCTCTGCAGCGTCATTAACTCATCTGCCATAGGAATATTGATGACACTGATGCCAATTTTTCAAAATTAGAAACAACTCACCAATCTTGGGATTTCTCTACAGAAGGAATAAACTTGTGTTATACTTGTGTTAGAACAATACACATCTTAAAGGAAAAATGAAACATAGTTATACTTGTGTTAGAACAATACACATCTTAAAGGAAAAATGAAACATAGTTTACTAAATTTTTATTTACTACATTTTGATATCTCAAATTAGCATACGATTATGTTTCATGATGACTTGGCTGCTTCCCGTTTGCTCTGCTTCTTTTATTTGTCGCTAACCTTTTTTGTTACAAAGAGGAATTATTAAAATTATTATGTTATATTGATATACGTAATGATCATGAAAAATTGAGTTTATAACTATAAACCTAAAAAGCTTCGTTGTAGAAGTGATCACAAGCAGCCTCCCAATCTGCTTGTGTTCGTACATTGTTAGGACGTTGCTTCTTCACATTAACTACATTTTTGGCACCCTCCAATTGCTTGAAGGATTCATGAAGGTTATTTTTCCATTCCTTGTACCAGTCTTGTGCATTATGATCTATTGATGCCGCCAATATAGGAGTCAAATCAAAATAAAAAAGATCCTGTAATTTTATTATAAATATCACTATAAAACAACGTCACTAAAATTATGTATTATAAATAAAATGCCTAATACTATTACCCGCATTAGACGTAAAATTTGATCCTTGTATACTGTTTGAACCTTCTTCCAACTATCATAATATGGAGGAATTTTGGATCGTACCACCTGACCTATACAATTACTTAAGTGGGTTGCATTGTCCCCTAATCCTCTATACGTCTTTCCTTTAGTGTCTAGGAATATCGAAAGTTTCCCTTTATTAGCACCAACAATTTCATGGACATCCTTATTTTTTGTGCGTCCACAAACCTTTTTAGCAGCAACAGGTGCTGAAAAATAAAACCAAAAACAAGACAACGCAAAAGTGTTAGATTTTATATAAAAGTTATAATACATTTGATAGAAGACATATTGTATTCAGTTGTACCTGACTCACAATCCACTGGAAGTCTTCTTGGCCTTGATAGAGGTTCTGCACCTCTAGAAGATCCAACACATGTAGCAACGGGTCCAGTCATCCTAATCACCTATTGATAACAAGTTATTCAGACAGTATTTATTAAAAAGACTAATTTAAAAAAATGTTCATTAAGAACCAATACTGATGGAAACAAGTTAAATTTACAAGTACATTATTTGTCATCATTACTACTCGCATTGTCAGTTTGTTCAAAACCAATATCATCATCTTCATCTTCATTCTCTGTGCTTGTATCATCGTCGTACTCCAGTAAAGCATCATCCATCTCAAGGTCAATCTCAATGTCATTAGTTGCATGACCCATTTCGATTAATGTTGCATTCTCAATGACATTAGGATCAACATCATTTCTTCTAAATGTTGTTGACTCCAAATTGGGTAGCTCAACTACCCGTTTAAAATTTGAATAAACATCTTATAGCACCTCAACTGAACTAGAATCTTCATGTTTGATGTCAAGAAGATCCTGCACATGTTGATGACCAAACTATTAGACCACTTTCCAATTAGGGCCATTAAGCTGATGTGCAAGATAAAACACTTGCTTTGCTTGTGATGATAATATAAAGAGATCATCTTTATAAGCCTTAGCATTGACAAACACACTCCCTAAGTTTTTATTATGTAAGATCCTTTTCTTTCTTGGATCAGCATCAAACCATTTACACCTAAACAACACAACTGAACAATCATTCACATATCAGAGCACCAATACATCTTCTAGCCGACCGTAATATGTGTTGTCATCAACACCAAGT
Organism: Artocarpus hirsutus; assembly: GCA_946598075.1. NCBI lineage: Eukaryota > Viridiplantae > Streptophyta > Magnoliopsida > Rosales > Moraceae > Artocarpus > Artocarpus hirsutus. The sequence goes on along the minus strand of CAMOHE010045666.1, from coordinate 60,954 downwards.
ACACAAACCCCACTATTTTTTTTTCACTAAACATCATGATTGTTGCACACAAACTTGACCCCATTTACCACACAAGTGGAGTACAATAGTACAATGTCATTTGGACTAGACGCCAAGGCAAGTAATACATCAGTGGCCTCCGATGAATAATTTTTTCGTAAATGGTACACCTACGATGAGAAATTTATTATTATTAGAACATCTTTAAATATGATTTTTTGCCTAACAAGATAAAAATAAATTTTTACCTTTTTGTAAAACCATGCTGGAAACTCATCAATCTGAACCTTATTCAAGTTTCTTCTACTAGTAATTTCAAGTTCACGCACGTGTTCCCCATACACAAAATGGGTCTCATAAAAGTTATGTTATATTACATACTAGAAAGTTAACAATTAAAGAGCTAAACTTACTCCATGTATCTTCGGATTTCTGGGAAATTTTTAAAATATACCACCCAGCCTTCTTCCTTAATTGCTCATTTAAATAAGTTGCTACAATCTTTCCCATTGGTTAGCATTGTGATTGGAAGACCGATATGTTTTTGTTTAGAGTAGAATCACAATTAGGTAGGTTCCTTTCAGGCTAATTGAACTTAGTTTTGATACAATGAAAGTATCGTGAACAGAAAGTCAAAGCCTCGTTCACAACATAAGCCTCTGCAATTGACCCTTTCGGTCATGCTCGGTTTCTGACATATTGCTTAAGTGACCCAATATACCGCTCGAAGAGATACATCCATCTTGTATAAATAGGACCTCCTTGCATGGCTTCTTCCGGCAAAAGCAAAGCCAAATGAACCATGATATCAAAAAAATGCAAGCGGAAATATTCTTTCCAACTTGCATAATATTATGATAATTTGGTCTTTAGCTTTCTCTAATTCAAAGATCTTTAGGGTTCTAGAACAAATTTGTTGAAAGAAATAACAAAGTTCAACAATTATATCAATGACAATTGTGTGATTTAAGTCTAGTGATCTTACCATCAACATCGACGTTCTTTTCAAATTTGCCACAAACCCATCAAGAAACTTTACGGATTTAATAAAGGCACCATATTGTTTCCGTTCTACAGGAGTAAACATGTAGTCTGCATGAGGTTTCATCCATCGGTCCCTATCCTTATAAAGATGCAATTCATTCCTTATTTTCATGTTGACTAGATCCATTCTTGCCTTGTTTATGTCCTTCAACTTCCCATCAATATTCAATATTGTGCAGCTATCACAGACATTCTTCTCGATATGCATGACATCTAAGTTGTGCTTTAGCAACAAATCTGACCAATATTCCAATTCAAAAAATATACTCTTTTTCATCCAGTTTAACTCGTAAGGTTCTCGCCTACGTTTCTTCCCACCAAAATCAATGTGCTTGCCTGGTAGTCTACTTCACACATGTTCTAACTGATTTAATATTTAAGCAGTAGACAAGCATGGAGGTGGGGGTCTTTTCTCTACCGTACCATTAAATTGTTTGTCTCTCCTCATCCTATTTGAAGTTGGAAGGAATCGTTGATGGCCTATATAACATATCTTACTCCTTAATCGCTTAGAAGGAGTATGCATGTTGCACATTGGACATGCATTGTATCCCTAACCACTCCAACCAGACAAACTGGTTCGAGCAGGAAAATCATTGATAGTCTATAACAACGCAGTATGCATCCTAGATGATGTATTGACATAGGCATCATGAATTACTAATCTATGCTCTCAAAGCCCCTTTAACTTATCTACAACTGATCTCAAAAATACATCTATATCCTTTGCAGGAGCATTAGGGCTTGGAATCAACAAAGTCAACATCAAGTATGGTTCCTTTGTACAAAGCCATGGAGGTAGATTGTATGTTAACAAGATAACTGGCTACATACTATAAGGTTGACTCATATTTCCAAACAGATTAAACCTGTTAGCCGCTAAACACAAATGTGTATTTCTTACTTTAAAAGAAAAATCAGGATACCGACGGTCGAATGCCTTCCATGCCTCTCCATCTACTAGATGTTCAAAACTCCTTGCATAGATCAACCATTTACATGCCATTTCATATCTCTTGTAGTATATCTTGACGCATACAAACGCTTCAACTGATCCTTTAAAGGGAAATATCATAATACTTTATGAGGCACTCTCTTTTCCTTTGTGTTTGGATTCACCCATCGACTCTCACCACATATAGGACAAGTGTTTCGATCAACATATTCTTTCCAGAATAAAGCACAATCATACTTGCACACATGAATTGTCTCATAACCTAAACCCAACTTGCGTAACTTCATTTTGGCCTCATAATATGAAGCAGGAATATTGTTCCCTCCTAGTAATGCCTCCTTTAAAAGCTTTAGCAAAGAGTCAAAAAATTTGTTGGTCCATCTGTGAAGCACCTTTAAATGCATCAATTTTGCTAAAAAAATCCAAAGATGAAAAATTCTCGCATCCAGGATACAACTCTACCTCATGCTCAGCAAAAAGTTCTTCAAACTGCCCAGAATTGTGTTCTTTAGTTGGACTTGACTCTTCTGGTTTGACATGATTGATGGCCCTAACTACATCATCTAAGATGTTTCACATCTCCTTAGTAGATTGTTCATGTGTTTCATTACTATTATTGTTTGCATTATAAGATTCTCTATGGTATATCCACGTAGTATATGTTCGACTAAATCCCTTGTCAATTAGATGAGCTTCAACTATTGATAATGTTTGCATTGCTACATTCAAACAATTAATGCATGGACAACTAACTTCCCCATCCTCATTCATGTAGTTTTTTGCTCTTTCCAAAAATGCCATTGCACCATTCTAGTATCGGTTTGAAAAACGATCATTTTCAAAAATTCAACTCTTGTCAATCGTCATTGTGATGTTTACAATCCTATTGTCAAATGTAATACTAACTCATTAATATGTAAAATTTTCTACTAAATAAACTTGGTTACATAATATTTGGCTACATAATACAAACTAAGTAAAATGCATGGCTATCAAAATCGGATGATCAAACATACTGTAATTAATGCATTTCCCCGCTTGATATTCTTTTTTTTTTTTTATCTAGGTTATGGATCTTCTATTCGTTTCTTTCTACAATCTATCTAGTCCCATAATTACCCACCTATAATTACTCAAAAAGAAAAGCATTGCAATGGAAATATTCTTTCTAAATCATAATAACTTCGCATGATGAGAATTATAACAGAATAACATGTCAAATTTCTAATTGATATTACCTCAAATAAGTGATCCAAGAATAAATGTGACAGAGAACCAACTGATACCAACAATAAATAGTCTCTTGGCATGGGCGACTTGCATTGTCAAACACAAAAAACTCTTAAACAATCATAGCACACATTTAGCATCCAAGGTACAAATATGCAAGCTTTATCCAAAATAAATAAGTGCAATATGCTTATAACACTACAATCACAAAACCCAACTTAACATAAAATCCAGATCATGAATTCCACATCAAACCCAATACCCACAACCAAAAAAAAAATTTAAAAGAACCCAAATTGAACAAAACAAATTCCAGTACTTTGAAACGAGATTTGAACAATGAGCTCTTGCTAAGTTCATGTTTTTTTGCGTCAATATGTATATATGTGTGTATATATAATGTAAAATTACAAAGAAGATATTGGGAAAACAAAAAACAGAAGCAAACGCTTATGTGATGTTGGGAAATAAATCTGTCTCCATGTCTAGTAAAGCAAAATTCCCACTTTAAAAAGCATTCACATTTCCCTTTTTTTTATTTATAGGGGTGTTTGATTAAAGTAGATGTTAGCTTTTTCCTCTCCATAATTCAATGACTAAAAGGCCACATTGTGGAGTGCGACTCAAAAGGAAAAGGTGCAAAAGAGACATGAGAAGTTAGTTAATATGTGTATAAGGTCTTCTTGCTTTACTTGGAATATATGGATATTCACTATAAAATTATAGGAAAATCTTCTTGCACTATCAAGGCAAAGCTATGCCATAAATTATAGGAAATATAAAACAAAGAAACTAAATTTTGAGGACCCTTGATGACAATGAATACAGAGTGCTATTCCTCTATTAAGTTAATTACTTTTTTTCGTCGCATATCATACAGTCAAAAGAAACAGTACTAGCTGACCTAGATGTTCAAGTGTTCTTGAAAAAAAAAATATGGTATATGCAGTCATTTTAAGTCATTGCAGCAAAATAAAACAAACAAATAAAAAATCCAGCCTTTGTGATATTGTATACATACTTCACATAGCTATTTTATTCTTATATATTGTCTGTTAATTTGTCTATCAGATAGCCTGTGGCAAGAAAATAATGAATATATGTTCCATTCCAATTCTTTGCATTATGGACTCACCAAGAGTGTAGTAATAATAATTGATAAATGATCAAGTACAAAAGCTAAACGGAGATCTATTCATGCAATTCACATTGTTTGATACTTTTGCACCGATAGTGGCTAACCAAAATATATTGCTTGAGACTGATACCCACAACCAAAAATAATAATAATAATAATAATAAAGAACCCGAATTGAACAAAACAAATTCCAGCAGCAGCAGCAATATGATATAAAAAAAGCTCTCTTATTTAACTCACTAGTCACTTTCTCATTTAATGTCAAGATTAGTTATATATTAGGCATGCATATCGAATCATATGTCCACAAAGGACTAAAGAAATTGCCAAAAGTCTAGATTTTCTACTAAGTTGTCTATTTGACTCACCGTAATTATTCAATAAAAAAATATAGACAAGACAATTCTCTAGTTAATGTTACCGACTGTTAAAAGGAGATGTCATTAGATTAGTGGTTTTTTTTTAATACTAAAGCCTTTAAAACAATCATATGTAGTTGAATGAATAATCCTTCCTTCCTTTTTTTTTACCGGGTTCTTTTGCTTGAAAAAGAGGTCACATTGCTTACAAAATCAACGACGTCCTTCAGACCAAAGTACCAAAGTAACCCCTTATTTTTTCAAGGTCTCCTACATTAATGAATGCTTGGTTTTTCATTGTTTAAGGAGAGATTAGTCATTACAAAAGAGCTCCTCTTTTTGGTTTCTTTTGCTTGAAAAAGAGCTCACATTGCTTATAGAATAAAAAAAAAAATCATCAAGTCAAATTACCAAAGTAACCCCACAATTTATCAAAGGTTTCTCACATTAATAGATGCTTGCTTTTCATTGTTCAAGGAGAGATTAGTCATAACAATGAAAATTAATTATACATTTTTGTGGAAAGTTAATGTGGAAGCCAAATAAGATATGGTGAACTTGGAAAAAGAGCGTAAACTTTCTCGGTAGCCTAATGACTCCACAAGACCATCACATTTTTTTTAAAGAAAAAGAGGACCTTTTAGAACACTCCAAAAGAAGGGGAAAAACTCATCTCATGGTCCTATTATTAGTGAAAAAAAGAAATAAAGAAAACAGCTATAACCACATTCAAAATGTAGTCTTTTATTGTTCTTTTCAGCATTTTGTGGTGAAAAAACAGAACATGAGATGACAAGATTTTTAAGATAAAAGAAATAATAAGCCATCATTACGTTACCATGAAATGAGGAGGGGTTCTCTGAGGTAATCTAAAACCAACCTTGTGGAGAGAACATCCCAGATGAAGTTCTTAGTGTTCTTGTCTCTCTCTCTCTCTACATCTATCTTTTGGTTCGTATATCTCTCTCCTCTTATGTTTGTGGGATAGTGATTTTTCTGAACAAAGGTCAATTTTAAAAATGCATTTTGAACTCACTTTCCTGGCCCAGTGAATGCATCACAAATTTGGGATCAATCGCACATCCCCTTCATATTTATGAGATACAATTTCTAGATAGACAAATTCTAGGGGAAATCAAGGCAGGAAACTCTAGCAAAAACAAAAAAAAAAAAAACTTACAAGGTTGATAGAAAGGTTGAGCTCGTGGCAAACCTAACGCGGCAAACGGCAACAATCCAGCCAATGAACAACACCGGTTGAGCTCACGAGGGTCGCAAGGTTGATCGGAAGTGTTTTTCTAAAAAAATTTGAGAGAGAGAGAAAGGATGAGGATTTGAGAGAGCGTTGAAGCGGGAGAGGGGAAGCAAGTAAAAAAGAATGGCCTGGAGTGAGAAGTGGTAAAGGGGGAGATCAGTTTAGGGGATTAATATTGTCTTTCAGCGATGACATATGTTGTCACTAAATATACAAAACAAAACAATAGTGTATGCTAAAGTGATGACTATTTAGCGACGGCAAATGTCGTCGTTGAATGTGCTAAAATATAAACCCTTGAAATTATGGCAGGCGTTGGTGAATTTTGGTGGGTAAATTTTCACTAATATATTTTGTCGTCGTTGAATGTCAGAAATCATGGCACCTTTTTAGGACAATTAGGGACGATATGATCTTCGCTATACGTTAAATTTAGCGCGACAAGTCGTCGCTAAATTACAAAATTGTAGTGTTTCTTGTTAAACTCCTTAATTAAAGATTTGTGTTATTAATAGTTTTTTAGCATGTTTGTATGAAAAATGTATTTAATTATGTGTTTTAGTGTGCTTTTGTGTTTAAATGTATTTGGTAGTTTTTAGAAGTGTTTTCGTATGTAAAATATTTTTTTGCTTGAAATTAATTAAAATCATAAAAATAACCTTGTGTGGATTTATTTTTAATCTTAATACGTTTAAAGTGTGTTTTTAGTTTCTTTCATTATTGTAAAATAAATATTTTTAAACCTGTTGTAAATATTAATTGTAAATTAATTGATTTAATGTGTTTGTATAATTTTGGATTTAAAACTTGGTAGAAAAATGAGCAAAACGACACCAAACAAGCAAATTCGGACATCGAATGCTTAAAAAAATATAGAAAATTTGAATTTGAACTTCTAGGACACGTGGCAACACATGAGTGATCCGATTAAGCTAATGTTTCAATCTTAGCCATCCGATTGCCTGCCACATGTTAGACATGTGTTTAGAAGCTCTGTGGATCGCATGCAACCACACCGATGTGCGCTCGGATTTACAACCATCAGGTCAGAATACTATGACTGGTCGATTCGGTTGCATGGTACCACTCCATCTGCATCGCTCTTGCAGTCTCAGTCAACGCATTTGATGGCCCATATCGTGCTGTTTTCTTTTGTTCAGATGCCGTGAAGCACCGAATTTCAAACTAAAATTTGGATAATGAAGATAGCGAATCAACCTGAAATAAAGAAAAAATATATATAAGTCATAAAAAAAATGCTCAATGAGAGAGGAATCAGCGGCCAACATCATAAGAAATTGTACAAGATTGCATCATGCTCAGATGCAACCAAATAAAAATGAAAATAATAAAATAATAAAAAAATTTAAAAGTTCAAAAAATATGTAAATAGTTACCAAACTCCCACCTATATAAAGCCCCACTCATTTCCTGCAAACTCACCCCTCTCTTTATAAAAAAATTGCTATTTAGTAAAGTTTTAATTTAGTTTAGTTTTAGTTTTTAAGTTTAAGTTATCTTTTTTGTAAAAGAGCTTTAAGTTTATGTTGTAAAAATTTGTTTAATAATGTTTTCAATATTTTTATTTTAAATATGTCTTTTTAATGTTCCTTTTTAGCTTATGAGAAATGGGGAAATTTTAGAAAAATTAGGTTAATTTTTTTTTTGTTTTTCTTAATTTTCTAAGTGTTTATAATGCAAAAAACATTTTTAGAAAACTAGTGATTTTAATACTAACTTAACTCAGATTCTTGCAAAATTGAGTTTTTATTTTCCATAGATATAGGTTGACACGAGTAGTGCTTGGAAAAGCCTTGATTAGTCTTAGACAAGGAATGACATAGTAAATGTTTATTTTTATTTTTAAGTTTTTTTTATCAATTAATATTGATATCTTGTATGTTTATTAAATTATGTTTTTGCTTTACTATAGACATCAACTGGCACAATAAATACTTTGTAATTCTTAATTTATTATCGACAAAAGATGGCATATTGTATTCTTAAATAATTTAATAATTAGTTTAGAGAAACTAGAAAATAATTAACTTAATTATCAGACTTGAACATTTAATTCTCAGCATTGTTATAATTATTGTTTTTCTTGAAATTAATCATACTTGATATAAAAGTTCTATCTTTCTTTTAAATTAAATCACATTCCTTGTTATTAAAATTCCAAACATAATAAAAATCATAAAAATTGAAAAATCTATAAAAATTGCAAATGTATTGTAAATAATTAACTTTAATCCTCAAATTTTTTAGTTAATAAATAAGTAGGTTAGTAAAATTAATAAATTAGACTTAACAAGATTCTTCCCTTGGGACTCGACCTCAGACTCATCATGTTTTTATTACTTAGACAACCTTATACTTGAGGTTAAATTGGACTTACATTTCTAACCCAAACATATTTATAGAGTGTGGCCAAGAGTTTGATGAAATCTTTTGTTATATGCAGTAGGACCATCTAAATGCTTCCTCTTATTTATTCCGACTTTGGTTTCCAAAACCATCAATTAATCTTACAGAAAGATGGTAATCATGTTCAACTCTAAGAAATTCCATGTGACCACTTGTTATATATAACCTTTTTTCTCACTACAACAAATAAACTCTTCAACAAAATAAAAAAATATATATCATTGATAGGTTTCCATGAGATTTTTTCAAACGTCGCTGAAAAGGGGTGTTGTCGAAAGTCTACAACTTTCTTATTTTAGATATCTTTCAACAGTACTTTAAAAAAAGATATCTTTCAACAGTGAGAAAAAAAAAAGATGAATTTAAATTAGAAACATTATATTTTGCTACCACTTTTCTTTTGGTAGCCAAAAGGTTTTGGAGCCATATCTTCAACTATCAAATGTATTTTGGTAGCAAAAGGCATGTTTTTGAAATAAAATTTTCTGTGGTGAAAACATGCTTTTTCCCAAATTTGTATTGGTTGCAAAAATTCCTTGGCACCAAACTATTTTGACTTTGAGCCATATTTTTGGCAACCAAACATATCTTGGTAGTAAAAGAAATGTTTTTAAGACCAAATATTTGGAACAAAAAACATACTTTTTGTTGCTAAATTTGTATTGGTTGTAAAAAGTCCTTGGCGTCAAACTATTTTGGCTTTACATCATATTTTCAGCCACTAAACTTATTTTGGTTGTAAAAGACTTGCTTTTGAGACCAAATATTCGGTAACAAAAACATAATTTTTGCTACCAAATTTATCTTGGTTGCAAAAAGTCCTTGGTGGGAAATTATTTTGTCTTAGTGCCATATTTTCAAGCACCGAACGCATGTTGGTAGCAAAGGCATGCCTTTAAGACCAAATCTTTGGTAGCGAAAACATACTTTTTGCTACCAAATTTACCTCATATAAAAAAGTTCTTGGTAGCAAACCATTTTGACTTGGCACCATATTTTCAGCTACAATCGCATTTTGATAGCAAAACATATATTTTTAATACCAAAAATTTGGTAGCAAAAACAAACTTTTTGCTACCAAATTTGTGTTGATAGCAACAGTCCTTGGTACCAAACTATTTTGGCTTTCCTCCATATTTTCGGCTACTAATTATATTTTCATAGCAAAAGGCATGCTTTTGCAACCAAATTTTTTATAGCAAAAGCATGCTTTCTACTACCAAATTTGTATTAGTAGCAAAAAGTTCTTGGTGCCAAACCATATTGATTTGACACTACACTTTTTGCTACCAAATAAAAAGTTGGTAGCACAAACATCCAATTTTGCTACCAATTTTGGTAGCAAACATTTTACTTTGTTCTATGACTTTCAAATACCAAATTTGGTAGCAAAAAACATTTTTTTGCTATCAAAATTTTTTAGTAGCAAAATTTTTGGTCGCTAAGGGTATACCTTGTATTCTAAATATATTGTATGGCATGGCTGTTGCATTTTTTATAAATATTTTTTTCTTATAGCATAAATCAATCCAAACCTAAAATTTGTGGCATTTTTGTAAAGATCCCTATATATGTAACACCCTAAATTTTAAGTTAGGGATCTAGTTAAGATTATATGAATATGTTTTATTTTTATCACTTATGCATTTATTTACACATATGTTAATGCTTTAAAATATGATATTAGGTCTTATCTTTTTTACGAAGTTGCCGTGTGTAATTTGTTATTATGTTGATACACTTATTATTTTATCATTTCTTATATTAATTAGATATTATAACATATTATATGGTACTAGTTGATTTTAAGATATTATATTATCTTTGTGTAAAACATTCATGATGTTGCCGAGTAAGTACACACTTGGTAAAGTGTAATATACGATATATGTTATGTTATACGTTTAATATATATAATATTATAAATGATAGTTATATGGTTTGATGAATGTTATGAGCAATAAACCTTGGTTGCCATGAATGTCTATGATAGGTAAGTATAATTTGTCATGCATTGTTATTATATAGGATATAGGCAACAAATCCTTTGAATTGCCATGTATATTTGATTGCCGTGCATCAGCTATACTTGCCCAATTCCACGATGCATAACTAATGTTTTGTTTGTCATTGTTTGTTATATTAGTATGTGTGCCAGACAATCGTGCACATGATAAGTTGTCTTATTTTATGTTAAAGGATGTATGGGTATATTTTATCTCTTTCCTTATTTATATATGGGGAAATTGTTGACTTTTTATGATAATTGGAATTCATGATAGATTTCTTATTTTGATAATTGAAATTGGGTAAGTGGAGCTAATATTGGAATCTAAAATTATATCTTATTCTTTTATTTTTTTTATTGGATGACTAATTGACTTATTTAGAATTCTATTCATGGATAGTCAAGATACTATCATTATATTTTCCTCTATTGAACCATTGACTTTCCTCTAATTTCTCTCTACCTTTCACAGATACACTTCATCTTGGCATAACATTTGTAATATATTAATTATTATTTCCTTATCCCATCATTTTCTTATTTCTCACCCAAACTGCTCTTTCCTTTTATATCTCTTACAAGTCCTCCCACCCATTTTGCTGCATGTTTCTTCTTCTCCTTCTTCTCTTTCTTTATTTTGTTGCATAGAGTGAGAATGAGAGAAAATAAGAGGGAATGATAGGTGAGATAGAGGAAAGAAAGAAAGATATTATAAAGAGATGTCTATGTGAGACTTAAGAAATGAGGGGTTGAACTGTGAAGGAATAAGGAAGAAACCAAGAAGAGAAAAAGAAAGAAAAGATTGAGGAAACACAATATTTAAGGAGACATATGAATGCGTGAAGAGAGGATAGAGAATCATGAAGGTGTTCAATGGCTTTTATCGGAATATGAAGGGAAATTTATGTGATGTGAAGAATGAATAAATGAATGATGATGTATAGAACCTAAGATGATCATGACTAAATGGTTTGAGTAAGTATACCCTCTACTGCATCACTTGAACAATAGTATGTTTTAAAGCATGTTTTAAAGTTATGTATGTTGTTATGATGAATATGTTTAAAGATGTTTTTGATGATTTTTCATGAGTATGATATGAACTCTCTTGTTGTCATGAACCAACCAATGTTATGTATGTTTTCATGGTCAAATCCTTGAGGAAGCATGTTCCAAGATAGGGACCATCTATGAATGAATGTTAAGGGTTCTGATTGCTTGATATTAATGTTATGCTTTGGGCGCAAAAACCTAAAAGTAATGTATGTTTATGAAATTATGTTTTTATGTGGAACTATTGTGGTTTACTTACTAAGCATTATGCTTATATAGTTCTCCTGATGCAGGTGAGCTTCTAAGTAAGGATGTAGATGACTGAGCACACTACAAGAAAATATTGATTACACGACCTTTATTTCACGACCGTTTCACAAAAACCGTCGTGTAAAGGGCAAAAATACGCGGCAAGTTACGCCCGTGAAAATGAAGTTCCCATGATGAGTCTAAGATGCAATATTTATTTCTAAGTATATCTTGATGTTATTAGAAACTAAGAATTGTTATTGAGGACATCTAGGGGATTTTTTAACTTTTGTATAAGTGTTGTAATCTTAATATTTTCGCTGCTAATGATATGATAATTCCTGCATTAAGGTTAAGTTAAGGTTTATTTTTTTTCCTTTAGTGTCTCTGTTTGGATTTCTGGTGTTCGGCCTGCTGATGGAAAGTTTTGTGACGACCCGCCTTTTCGGCTGTCACTTAACTTTCATAAATATCGTATTTAAAACAGTAATCTTACTTACTTAGTAAGAAAATACTGAATTGAAAAAAAAAATCTTTAAACGTTCTTTAAAATGTACTTCGAAACTGTCGCGACCTCTGTCGCCATTCAAGATGAGACCTTGCTCAACATCTGCCTTTAAAACCATTTCAAATTGTTTCTTAAAACTTAATAAGAAACATTTACAAAATCATAACTTAAAACTTAAACTCAATAATCTTATAATACATTTAATACAATGTATCTTAAAACTCTGATTTTCTTAAAAACCTTGAAAACATTACATTAAATAGTGTAAAACCTTTTCTTATAGTAGCAGAAGCAAAACTGTAGTGGTATCCATACCCACATCTTTGCATCTACCCTCCATAGCACCTAGCTCCTCTAGCGGGTCCTACTGGTCACCCGTAAGCTACCTACAGTATGAGAAAACTTTTAATGAGCTTAAGCTCAGCAAGTTCAAACATAAACTCACAAAGCGTTTAAACATACTTTAAAAACTCTTCTCATGAAAACCTTTCTGTGAAACATTTTTCCTAAATGTATTATATAAACATCTTTCATAAAACATTTCTAAAACGTTTTTTCATAGACGTTTTCATAACACGTTTGAAACATTTATAAAACGTTCTTCTTAAACGTTTTCATTAAAATTTTAACATGCAGTAATCCTTAGAATGCTTTTCTTCAAGCATCATTTATAAACCTTTCCTTGAAAACATAACGATGGTTTTCATAAACGTTTAACGTAAACATCTCTCAAAATGTCTTTCCTAACATAACTTATAAATATTTCATTAAAAAGGAATTCAAGCAGCATCAAAATGCATGATTCCATTTATACTCAATTATGTACTTTCAGTTATGAATGTCTTATGAACATTCAATTCTTACTTTAACCTTTTACCTTTGTTCCTTTACTTTCTGTTCTTCTTCCTTATCTTTCCTTATCTTACATTCACTTTTCTTACTTTCCTTTAGTGTTCATAACAACTCATTAATCATGAGATTATAAACATATGATGCTTCCTTTGCGGAAGACTTGAGACCATCAAACTTCATGGTCATGTACCTCACATCTAGGAGGTCCACTTTGACTTTACTTTCATTACCTCATAACAAAGAGGCTGGTACGACACTTCCTTTTCATCTTTACGTTACCTTCTTGTTAACTTTTGTAAGCACGTCAAATGCAGTCACACTTACAATCACATCATATACAAACATACTTGCAATTCATACTTGTACCGTATAATCTATCGCATAACTTATGCAGCGTATTGTATAACATATGCATTACAAAATGAAAGCACATTTTACAAATCATAACTTATCCTTTAAAACTTATAGCATGACAAATGCAACTTAAAATGCAAACACAGTTTGCAAACCATAACTGGTATTATGAAACTTATTACATAATGTATTCAACTTATTGCATAACAAATGTATCATAAAACTTATAACTTAAACTATAAAACATTATGCATTATCATAATGCAAGACATACTTTAAATACTTTCTAAATCATAACTTGAACTCTTAAAAACATTATGCATATCAAAATACAAATAGACTTTAAACATAGTACTTGCAAATTCATTGCAAGTCTCTTTTTAAATCTTTAAAACTTTTTGCATAATACATGCAAACATACTTTAAAATCAACTTGCAAAGCAATTGCAAACACATTTGCAAATATCTATATATAATAAGCATTTGAAAACTATTTATTTCGTGCTGTAGTTGAGGTCTGAACTTACCCGAACTATGCTATAGCATTCTCTATTCTGTTCCTATCTCGTTCTTTCTCCTTTTATTAGTTAGCCCCCTCATCCTGATCATACGACAACCGACTCATTAATTAACTTTTTTTTTATCAATCCACTCAATTGATCATAAAACATAAGCATTAAACATTCATTCCCTTTTAAAATCTCTCATCATCCATGACAGTTGCGTTACTTAACACATTACGAAACATTTTCCATCTAAGGACGTTATGCTAAATCGAAGTGTTCGGCTCCGTTCTAGCCGCTTTCGTAAAAATGATGATTTTACCCTTAGCAGGTTTTTCGTCCATTTTATAACTTAACAAAACCTATAACTTAACTTTAACATTCTATTACATACATAATATGAAAAAAATCTCACCGAGAAACATTTTCTAACATCAGGCGTTTCGGGTCCGTTTTGACCATTTTTCACAAAATGACCATTTTGCCCTTAGTGTTGTTTTCCTTCATTCATTCCTTAACTAACTTTCAATCCTTAAACTTAGCATCCATAACAATGTATTTCAATACGATTCATACTATAAGCAAGATTGCTACTTACTTGGACTCCGAGCTCAGTGAGTCAAGTTGTACCTCGTTGTATCTACAGTCTATGAAGCATCCTCTGTAGTGCTCCTCGAGCTACCAAAAATGGCTAGGAATGCTTCCTGGAGATCACACATTCTTGAACATATCATTCTAGACTCCGATACAGCAGTTTGGATCACCCCGATTTACGTGCAGTCAGTACCGGATGATTTTCACTGGAGTGTAATTAGCTCAAACAGAGGTCACCATTGCATTCAGAGTATCGAAACAAGTCAGGAATTGATCTCAGATCATCGATCGGAGGTCCAGATCACAAAATCTCAAAACGGCCCTTGACCACCGTCTACGTCAAATGGCCCCGTTGGCGGCTGGGCTTGAGCCTACCTCCCCTAAGTCGACCCTTTTGAGTTGATTGGTGGGGTCAATTTCATGCAATTTAGCCTCCATCTATCCAAATTGAGCTACCATCAACGGTGGAAAGTGGCGGATTTCGATCACGGCTTTCTGGCGATGGTGGCCCAAAATTGACTTGGGGGAAAGCTTCCCCAGGTCACTCTGAGCAATTTCCCCCTGGTGGGGCTGCTCAACACCATGTGGAACATCGGCCCTGAGGCTCCCACGATGGTGCTAGGTGGTGGAGGTCGACCGAACTCCTCCGACGGTGGTTTCGTGCAATTGAGGAGTCAAATCTCCTCCTTTCAACCCTCTGAGGGTGGTTGTGCCCTCAATTGGGCTCAATTTGGCCTAAAACGATGAACTTAATCATCCCTCACGGTGGCAACACCGGCCCTAGTCGTTCTCCAGCAGCCGGCGGTGCTACGGCACAATTAACTTAGGGGTTTTGATCCCTGAGGCGGTCTGAGCTGATTGGTGGGGGTGGTGCACCTCACTGCCGCCGTAATCGACGACGCGACAGTGGAGATAGGGTAACTCTGGTGAGGCTTTTCTAGGCAAAATTGAGCTAGAAACTTGGTACCATCCTGATCCTCTCTTCACACTAAGTCCATAGACAATAAAATCACCTCGATTGGTGGTCGGATGGTGAAGATATCACGCTGGGAAGAAATGGGTCTCACCGCCACTTTGGGCAACACGTGAGCCCTCCTCTGGCCATGTTTTGGGCTGCTCGGCACACCGTTGAGCTCAGCTCATCGAGAGCTTTTCAATGGTGTAGGAGGTGTCAAAAACAGAGCTTAGAATCTCAGACTAATTTTGAGGAGAGAGAAAATGTAGAGAGAGAAAGAGCTGATAATTATCCAAATTTTCCCTTTTTTTCCTCTCTTTACTTTTATATAAAAAAGTGTGGTCTACACTTTTTACACAGTCCAATTCTATATTGTGTGACTTTACAACAGTCCAATTCTTACACTACATTACTTTTACAGTGTAATTTTTATACTACATAATTTCATTAGTGTATTTTTTTATACTGTATTATTCTAATACCGTATAATTTTTCATGTTATTATACAATATTTTTCCTTAATTTGTATTTTTTATCTCCATATAATCTTTAATTTAATGCATTAAAATTCTCGGTCGCTACAAGTTTGGCTTGCCAAACTGGCCCATCTTCACATGCACAAACGAACGATGCGTGGCACTCATCTCCTCTCTTTTCTCCTAGGGGAGGGGGGGTGGGGTCGCTACAATATATAGGTGATAATATAAGGCCTTTGGTTCATCCAATTAATTCTCTACTCCCCCATAGCAAAGAAAGCCTAGATAGAAAAAATTTCCATAGCATTTCCTTGCTATCTCATGTTTTCAGAAAATAGTGAGGACCTAAATCTATAAGTCTATGATTCATTCCCATAAATCGTAAGTGCCCACATGTCTATTCATATAGTCTAAAGGCTCGGTATGGAAGATCTAAGGTGTCAAAGAACTTTTTTAAAGTGACTAAGTTATTGACCTGATTGGACAACAATAAAAATGCTTGTCATCTATTTTGTATATTAAATATATATTAAGTAATGTGTCTATAGAGTACGGCCAAGAGTTTGATGAAAATTTTCATTTGTAATGACTGAGAAAAGCCTAGAATTAAATAACATATAATTTACATATTTAAATAAAGGACTGTCCTAGAAACATTGTGTATGAATTTCATGACTAAAGATTTTAGGGAATTAATATACGAATATTCCAAAAAATTCTATAATGGATTCAATAGTTAAGTTAATTAACTATCAAAATTCAATAAATGAATTGATAAATTTAAAAGCTACTAAGACGGAAGAAATTTATCTATAAAGAACTTGAGAAATTTAATTATAAGAATTTCTAGGTTAGTACTAAGTTAACAGTGTACCGAGAAATTCTCTAACTCAAATTAGATCTTTAATTGCCAATTAACTTGAAAATAAAGCTACATGAATGGTCGAATTGACAACAAATGTTATGCAAACTCGATTAGTGACACTGTTAAAAACTATATCATTATTGTGTCCAAATACTAAAAAAGTTAAGTTCACATTTTTTTTTCTAAAGTAAATTTCTAGACTTAATGAAGTCAAAATCAATATGCGACTAAACTTTGATCAATATTAGTTCATACTGTGATTAGCATGTCATAATATTTGAAAAATAGGTAAAGACATGCCAGGTAATTAAATCTTCTATCAGCTAAATTTATTATTGCTGACAGTATAAGATTTATCTACTTAAGGGATACTTACAAAAAGGGCTCAAAGTACCCTTAAATCACGCTTCCACCATAATCATTGTCCTTTTTCTTTTGCAATGAATTTAGTCAAGCCAACACTCTACCTCCACCGACTAACCAAGGCTAAGAGAAAAGGAAAAAAAAACGAGGAGGACATCATGGTTGGCAGCGTTTTCTTAGTTTAGAGACAATCTTTATGTTCAAAAACTATAGCAAATAAGAGAACATCATAGCATAAATTTAGGACAAGACTACTAGTACAACCACTCTTGCCTACCTCACTATTCTTGACCTCACAAGTATGGAAATCAAGCAAAGTTGTACAAAACAAAAATTGTTTAAATCAGCCCCTGGTACAGCCGGAATCTTACTTCAACATTGACCCCAAAATATTGCTTTTAATTCCCTTAAACAAGTGTCTATAAAAGCCCATGAGTGAGAATGAGATTTTTCCTTTTCTTCCTTTCCTCATAAACTTTCAAATAGTTGCTTCTCTCTTTTCTTTCCACTATTGCCATGTGACTTTCCACCACTCTTTAAAATTTGTTCAAATCAAACTCTCAAGATCACAACCAAGAGCAAGCTTAAGAGAATAAGAGTGATTGAAGATTTATAGGTAAGCAAGAAAATTTGGTTTTCAACTAGTTTATGGTTAGTTGTATTCAAGTTTTGATTAAACTCTAAACTTTGATATTTTCTTAGTGAAAGCTCAAGATTTGTCATGATGTTCAAGGATCCAAGGAGTTAACCATCTTCTACACTCTAGGTAAACTCAACAATTCAAACTTAAAAAAAAAAAAAAAAATTGCATCTTTATGTGCAAGTCATGAATGTTTAATGTTTAGTGCATGAACTAAAAAGAATTAAGCATGTTGAATATCTATAATCATGGCAGTAAGATCATGGGAATAGCATGTTTAATTTAATCCCAAGAAATTGAGATGGCTTGTAATTAATATTATGTGTTGATTAGTTTAGTTGGTGCTTATATGTGATGTCAAAGTTAGTCAAGGAATATTAGGATTATGTTTTTGCAAATTTAGTTGTGAAAAAAATGTTCCACAAACTTTGAACGCATAAACGGAGGTCTTAGAATCGATTTTTAAAACTTGACCAAACACAGGACTTTTAGTATTTGACGTTTTGAACAAAAACCTATGACTGCAAGAAAACACAGTTTTGACTATAAATAGGCTTTCCTAGTAGTTTTATTAGACTGTTCAAAAGCTATCAAAATACAATTTGTAAAAAATTGCCGAACAGTTTTAGCAATGCTGGAACTATTTTGCCATTTTTGGGCCATTTTGGGTCTGAATTTTATGTTTTGCTAAACACAAGAGTTTTAGATTTTGACAAGATGAACAACTTTCATGAGGAAATTTTCTCCAAAATCTATCGTTAAAATATAGGTATAGATAGTTTTCCAAAATAGTTCCAAAAACTACATTTTTATGCAGAAAACTGTTTTAAAGTTTCGGATTGTTTCGATAATTTTTGCCAAACATAAAAATTTTAGTTTGCAACAAAATGAAGAACTTTTATGAAGAAGGTTTTGTGAAATACTACCTTTAAATTGGATTTTAAATTGGACATAACAGTCAATTGGTAAAAGTTTTAAAGTTTTAATCGAGAAGCAATTTTGCCAAAGAAAAATGGTGACCGGGACTTTAAAAACAAGCAAGAAAATTATTGAAACACATATTTTAAAAAAATGAATTTTATGGAGGAAAAACTTAAAAAATAAACTACATTCACTATATGATTTCACATAAATTGTCTAAAACTACTCTACTGCACTAGTTTTTACAAATAAAGATCGCATGACTTTAAAATTTGATTTTTATTAAACCAAGAAATTACAGTACTTTTGAAAGGTTATATAGGCTCGAGATTTATTGGATTAACAATTTTGGGCATTATTTTATAGAGCGATTTTTATTTAAAATTTCAAGCTAAATGGGTAAGAATTTCAAAGATAAACTCTAATAGTTTTCATTTGAACATTATGTTAGCAAGCATAAAAACCCAATACGATAAAGCATTAATGCCAAGATGTTAGGCATGGGTCCAACGCCCATTTTAGTCTAAAATGCCACATGGAACATAATCTATCCGTAGAATGTATATGACGTTATGATGTCATTTTTGGGCTTACAGGCTTAAAAAATTACAAACCCATTAAATGAATTTAAAATAATGCCAATTAGGATTTAAGGTAAGAATCATGAATTTAGGAGACGCCTAAATGAATTAAAGTCTTTCCAATTTAGCAACGACAGATAATTAATTAATTGTTTTAAAATTAATTAATTATCATTGTGGATACAAACAAATGGCAATTAAGGACAAGTTTAAATATTATGAGGATTTAGTAAAAATAATCCTTGTGATAAAAATGGTGAAATCCATGATCAATTAATAAAAGAATTTACGATCTAATTGAGTGATTGAATTCTTATGGTTATGTTAAAATCTAAATAGCATAAAATGAAGTATTCTTACACACTCTAAATGAGTGTTTTGTATAGATTTGTTTCCATTAGAAAAGAAGGAATTTAGAATCTATAGGGAAGCCTACTTCACTGAACCAGGTAAGTAGGAATCTTGCCTACAGTGTGAATAGTTTTTAAATTAAATTGTTTTTACATGATTTCTAAAAATATGAAATGCATGTTCAGTGATAAGCCCTACTATAATTATGACATATATATGTATCTAAGATATGATGAGTTAGCATCTTTTGAAGTTATGAATGATGTGTGCTGTATTAAAACATACTATTTATTGCTTTCAATTAAGCATGTTTTTAGTATTGATATGTAGCACTATACAGTAACATGTCATATTGCATACACATAATAATACAAGTGAAACTAAGCAAGATAAGTTAAGGGTGTTGTATCAACCTCTCGACCTATGGGGAGGCTCCATGTTAAAGTAATAATAAATTATAATTGGTCACGATGTTGTTGGGACCTTCTAAACCCTAACATATCATTGATCGCGCTTACAACTGGTATAATCACCTGGGCTCAAACAGTAAGTTAAGATAAAGTTTGAATAACTAAGCATAAAACAAATCAATAAGCAAGCATAAAATGATCATGCATTGATTTATCAAATGATCTTCAAATTGTTTTGCGAGTTGAGCTTCCTACTTGCTAAACAAAAGCTCATTTAAGTGTGTTCATGCTATAGGTAAGGAACCTATCAGCATCACTCGACTGGGCAGTGGCAAGCAACGGAAGAAAGATGGAGATAGAAATGGATACCGCTCACACAAATGTAACATTTTCACATTTATAAGTTTGCGAAATTATGCATATTTTTATTTCTATGAAATTAAGTATGCATTAAAAAGTAAATAAGATTATGTATGCAAGTTTTTGGAAACTAGGGTTGTAGTCATACAATCTTGGTTCATAGAATATTAAGATTTAAAAATGTTGTATTAGAAAATGCAACAAAAACACATGAATTTTTAAGTAAAGAAAATTACAAGATCATTTAGAGTAAAGATGACTATACGAGGTTTATGTTAGCATAAGTAAGGTTTTTAATGAATTTGTTTTATGAATATGTTATTATGAAAGTCTAAATGGTTATGCTTTAAGAAAACTAATATGTTAGATTTAAATAAATAAATTATAAGAAATTATTGTTATGTTTAGTTTAAAAAGACTAAGTTTTAAGAAAATTATTATGTTAGTAGCTCAATTGGTATTCGAGAAGGAAATAAGAACCTCTTAAAGGAGGTTTGAGGTTCAAGGTTCGAACCCGAGGGACACGAAAGAAAAACCCTAAGAGGCCAGAGGCCCTAGAAGGGACAGTACGGATGAGTGGGCGGCACAGAGATAGTCTACCAATAAGAGCCATAAGTTCGGGGGCCTCGCAATGTAGGTCCTATGGAGGCTTAAGGGAGTATGCTCAGGCCAGACGTCACAAGTTCTGAGTCCCACCTGCAATGTGGATAAAAAGGTTTTTAAAAAAAAAGTACTACTGTATCATTTACTCAAATGCATTTATAATGCACTTGTTTAAAGTTATTTAAGCTTCACGAATAGTATATCACCTGTAACACCCGTCGATTTTCATGTAACAGTTTATGACAAATGTGTAACAACATTAAGTAATCATTTGATTATATGTGTTATGATATATGGTGCTAACCATTTTATTTTAAGTGTTATGATAGGTGACGCTCACGTGGAATTAATGTGCTCAAGTGTTCATGTTATTTATGTTGAATGTTTAATTATTTTTTTTGCAAGAATTTAATGTTTTGATGAATTATGGTATGTTATGGCAGATCGGCAGGTCGGACCATTTAGTTCGGCAGGCCGAAATGATCCCCTCGGAATGGCAAGCCGATGGCATATCATCGATAGGCCAGACTTCAAAAATTGACAGGCCGAAGTGTGACATCGGCAGGCCGATGACCGCTAATGAGCAGTCAACAAAAATTCCACAAAATTTATGATTGGATAATTGGATAATAATTTTTGATTAATAGGCACATTTATGGAATAATTTTCTCATTTTAGGAAAATTAATATTTGACTTTGAATTGATTGAATGCAATTGATAAAGTTTCCCATTGTACAAAGGCAAAATATGGTAACTGTGACAAAAAATTTTAACTCTCCCTCAATCCTCTCCACTTCCCCACTAATTTTGCCTTGAATTTAATCAGAAAATTCTGATTAATGTAAAGAGTGTGAGTTTCTTTTTAACGTAAACAAATTTATTTTTTTTATAATGCTCTTTCTCTCTTTCACGTTCTCCCTTTCTCTCTCATTCTTTCTCTCTTCATCTTGTTCATCTTGCTTCTTCTCCCTCTCAAATTTCCCCTGCTATTATTTGTTAAAAATATTGTAATTTCTTTGGCATTAATTTAAGGAGTTTTGAGAAGAAATCGTTCTAAGGTAAGGGCTAATTCTTTTCGGTATTTCTTCTCTTTAATTCAGATGCTATATCTTCGTCTAGGATTTTTCTATGATGTTCATGTATGTGTTATGTGTTAACCCTCAAAATTTCACCTGAATTGGATTTTTCTATGAAAAGTTATGAATTTCTTCTCTCTGTCACTCACTGCTGATTTATGCTAAACAGTAATGTTGAATTATCTCTATGTTCCGACCCTTATATTTTTGGCTACAAATCTTCGTTTGCTCTGAAATTTTAATATCATTTTCATGAATATGTTATATGATGTTGCTTCAAATTTCGTGCCATTTTGTATTATGTAGGCTAAGATATTAATTGTTCATGCTCTGCACCTCACAGAAATTTGTTGCTGA
The DNA here is from genome assembly GCA_946598075.1 of Artocarpus hirsutus. Taxonomy (NCBI): domain Eukaryota; kingdom Viridiplantae; phylum Streptophyta; class Magnoliopsida; order Rosales; family Moraceae; genus Artocarpus; species Artocarpus hirsutus. The sequence goes on along the minus strand of CAMOHE010045666.1, from coordinate 38,466 downwards.
TTGTTTATGTTGCATAAATGTCATTTTTGTTTATAATGCAAATTAAGGTATTTTCCACGAAATTTTGGTGAATATGTTTATATATATGTTAAGTATTAGACTGGAAAGTTGGGTGATGGTTTGATGAATATTTTATGTATTACGGAATTTTTATTGTAACTAGGTTTTTAGGACTATTTTATCCATGAAATTGAGGGATTGTAGTTGGATGAAGTTTTGAGTGACTTAGTGATTTTTATTTGGTGATGTGAAATTTTGCAGTTCTGTAATTATATGTTAATGACTTGTAATATGAATTTTGGGGTCATAGTAATTTTATTTAATTTATTAGAATATGAAAAATATATGAAACTCACTGCCTGGCACAATGAAAATTATTATTGCCTCTGTCTTTTAATGCATGCATTGGATTATATAGAATTTATTTAAAGCTGATTTTCAGATATGTTATAATCCTAGATGTCTACTATTTGTGATAATTTTTGTAGATTTTTCTATGGTATGAAAATGTGAAAAATTGGACCTGAGTTAAGAATTGTTTACTGCCTAACTATTGCTGGCAGATTTTGTGTTGAATGTTATATGATTTGTTTTAGATGCTAAATGGAATTTTTATTACTAAAGAAAAATCATGGTAATGCGTTTATATGTTAACTTTGTTCTTGCAAATTTTGGTGCTCAAACTATGTGTGAAAGTAAAGTTATTAAGTTATGAATTCATGAAGGTTAGAAATGTAATGGTGTTGATAACTTTATAAGTATGTTTTAAAGTTAATGAAATATGTTGCAAATGTATGTTTCTAAGAAATGAATATGAATGTGATGTTATATGAAATGGATGTTTTGTTGTGGTGGTTAATCCATTAAAAACATTTGTTAATTGTTATTGTTTAATGAATATATGACATGAATACAATATGAGAAGTAAGCACATTGAGACCGCGGCGTCGTCACCCACAAAAGTAAGGTTAAGTAAGCTTATTGAGGTAAGTACATTCTCACTTGCAACATAATATGGATTGTGAAAGTATGAAATTATGTTTATGATAATGATTTTACGGTGATTTTATTTTATTTCAAATATGAAAGATTTAATGTTTAAAAGTTATGCATGTATGATGATGACATATTTTAAAGTATGAAAGTATATATATATATATACACATATATATATATGTGCATCACCTAAATAAGTGTTGCACACCCAATGTTGTGATATGTTTATGTTTATGATGTCATGTTTGGTTTGGGATTAGCTACCCCTTTCCTCTCATGATGACATGCCTATAATGATGATTATGGTGCACCACTTGGGCCCTTAAGATAAAATGAATGAGTTTTAATATAGACAATGAAATGAAAGATATGTTCCTATGAAAATGTGCCTAGTGCACTATTATGATGATGATGATGATGTTCATAAAATGCTTTAAGTTGTGAGATTTACAAATGTACTTACTAAGCATTAGCTTAATCAAGTTTTACATCATGTTGCAAATAAGGGTAAGAGGCCTATGGATAAGGTGGAGAGGACACTAACAGGTGTGTAAGCTAAGAAAGTTGAATTGCAAACGGAAGAATGTCAAAGATTATAAAATAGACTATGATTTATGATTTTGAGTATGTTTATTAATTTGAATTTTAAGGATTTAAATTATGTTTTATAATTTTGAGTATGTTTTTTTGATGGACCTTTATTATTTTATAATTTTCTTCCACATTTGAAACTTTAAAACTTGATTTGAAAATAATTTTTTTCTATAACAGTTCGGCCTGTAGACCATTACTGGTCGGACTGCCGAAGAGATTAATCGGCCTGCTGGTTTCCATGTATCGGCCTGCCGAACTTATCGAATTTAAAATTTTATTTTGTAAAGCCTCGGGCGGCCTGCCGATGGATGACCTTCGGCCTGCCGGTCAAGTTCGGCTTGCCGAAGTCACAAGTTCGGCATGCCGAACTGTGTAAGAAATTTTGACTTTAATATTTGGTAAGATAAACTATTTAAAGAATGTTTATAAATGAGTAATATATTGATATATAATTATATGTAAAAAAAAAATTCATGGATCCTGGGTTATGTTCTCAACTTACCCTTTTATTTAAATAGTTTATCTTATAAATAAAAGTATTACGAAATGAAGATAACGATATCTGTAACGTCCGTAAAGGGGGGCGTTACATCACCATAGTTTAAAGAACTAGTGAATGGTTCACTGGATAAAATAAAAAAAAAAGGTTGTACCAACCTCCTGACACGGGAAATTCTAAGTTATGTTTTGGTCTCGGCATTACGACAACTAATATGCGTATTTGGTACAAACATTTGGTCCCTAATTAAGTTAAGGCTATGACATAATAAAAATTCATAAATATGCATCAATGGATTATGTATATATATAGCAAAGTTTTTTGTAGGCTATGTTTAGACTTATTTTGCAATAGCTCGCTTAGTTGTTTTATGCTATAGAGAATCCAACCCAGTGATCGAAATAAAATCATTGTAAAAATGACAATGGTGGATGAGCCAATGTATAGTCATAGGTACAAATACCACCGTAGATATGTTTCCGCTATAAATTAAGTATCTTGAATTAGTCATTTTGTGAAAAAAAATATAATGTATGATATGGTGTGTAAAGTAAGATAAGAAAGAGTGATAAACCACTTTTGTAAATGATTACAGTTTATGGAATGTATTTATATGGATTTAAAGTTTTTTTAAAATGATTGCATTTTTCATGGTATTAATAAATATAATAAAACTTAAAGGAATGTTTAGTAATGGTCCAAAAATTTGGATTGTGACAATTGGTTTCAGAGCAGACATCCTGCCGTCTTATTATACATTGCCTTACATCGTACAGCCACAGTTCAAGTATGATTAGGGTCACCATATAAATAATACCTTTTATTCTTTAACTTTCTTCGTTTGTTCTGACTAAATATAAGATCGTTCCTTTTTTTCCTTGTTATATTCTTCATGGCAACCTTATCTATTGCTCAAGACACACTTAACCATGCAGAGCTCTTGCAAAGCAATGAATCTATTGCCTCTAATGACGATGCGTTTGAGCTTGTCTTTTTCGGTGTCAGTTGGTGAAGCAACATGTGCTTGGTAATCTAGCTCAATAATCACAAAAATAAGAAAGCAATTTGGGTTGCTAATACAGAAAATCAATTGGTAGATTTCAATACACTTTTAAGAATGAGTCATGATGAGAACAATAGTAAACAATGACAGAAGAAGAATTCAGATTATTCTTAACAATGACGCAATTGCACAAAGTAATGAAACAAGAGCAAGAGTTTTGGACTAAAGAAATTAAGCTCTCATGGAAAGAGAGTAGATTATGGCAGAGTTTTGATTATCCAACTGACATATCAGTTGAGAATACAGGTTCTTACTTCCTGGTTAACTCCTTTTGACCCGGTCTTTAAGTAACCAGATGATTATCAGCTCATGAAGTCTTTTGTCAGTACTTCCCAATTGGTTATTCTGTGGTCAATGCAAAAATTTATGGATTTTCTACTTATGCTCTTGCCGATGATCAGAAGAGGAAGCTGTTAATGATTGCAACTAATCCTATAGTTGAGTTTGGTGTTGTTATGTTGTTTATGGAGAGAGACAAATTGTTTAGGCGCTTTATTGAACTTTTACATCCACGTTTCAAAACGTTTTGAAAAATGACGTTGAATACAAAAATACTCAACATGATCAGGAGGAATCGAAAGGAGCCAAGGAGGCAAAAGGGGCTATCGAACATTGTTACCATGTGAGTTAAGTTCTAATAGTGAATGTTAGATACTAGAAGTCCCACATAGAATAATTATAAGATAATCAGTGAATTTATAAACCCTTGGATTCCCTTCTTTAATCGGCCAATTTTGCCAGGATGAGTTGTTCTTAATGGCTTTGTAATAATGTATGTTACAGTTTCAAGTATGAGATTGGTTAGGTGGTGTCTTAGAACTTTCATTATTTAACTTTTCTATGTGCTCAAATAATCTTTGAAAGCGGGGTTATGGGCCAATTTATAAGTTATGCAAGTAACTCTAAATAATAAGGTATGTGGTATATGTTCTTTGCTTGCTTTTGAGAGCTTATAGGAGGATCTTCCAGAAACCATGTATTGGATAACATTGTGCATTTAGCAGTTCTCGCGAAAGCTAAAAGCTCGAAGGAGGCGGACTGACCAGCGAAGGAGCCAGCTTGGGTATTGGGCTATAGTCCCGTGGGCCCAAGTAGCTGTTCTAGTTTTATATTGTTTTATTTTATTTTCACTACTTTGTCTCTTTTTCCTTAGCATGCCTCTTAAAAATCGCATTATTTCCAAACCTTAGTGCAGAATGTTTTAAAATTTTGCTTTTGCACCCTTAATTTTTACTTTTAATTTTATTCTATTTTTCAATTTTTTTGCTTCTACCCATTACTTCAGGTTTAGAATTCCAAATAAATAAAAACAAGAATACAACACTAGGTACATATATTTGGAGGTAAAAGAAAAGCGATATTTAATAGATTAATAGAAAAGCAGAAAGAGGGGGAGTTTAAAAAAATAAGTATACGAGAATATCTTACTTCTGTCCCTAGAGCCAACATCAGATTTTATATTCAAACACAGAGATTCTTAGTTTTGATTCTTAAAGTATAAAAACTATTGTTGATCCACTTGCTAACATCTTAAACTTTTGGGACGGAACTGAAAAACTAACATTTAGAGTAGGAGTTCCTTAGAAAACTAACATCGATATGTAACTAGTATTGAGCAGTTGTTGCAGCCTTGCAGGGTAAAGCTTCAAGAACATGACACTGCAATGAAAAAGGCTTTCACACAATTCATGACGAGGACTGATGGAGTTCAAGAATGCGGTTGACTTAATTTCTAGTCTGCAGCACGGAAATCTTGTCAAGCTGTTCGGCCTCTACATATATTCAGAGAAAAGACAAGACTCTAACCTTTGACTAAATGCAAAATAAAAGCTTGGACTTCATATTTTGGTCTGCATATTCCGAATCCACAGAACCCCATTTCTTTTTCTAACCTTGCTAAATATTTACTTCATCTTATGGTGAAGTTGATCACGAAACACGACTAATGAAGATCCGTAAAGCGCCCTGGATCGAAGAAAACGCAGACACATCATTGTAGAGATTGCTCAAGTATTTCTCTATATCCACAAGTACACTAAATTAAGATTTATTGATTGAAATTTGAAAGCCAGAAACATATAAACGGACGATAGACCGAACCCAACCTAGCTATTGCATTTTGACATGGCAAAGTATATTTTTCAACGACAAAAGCCAAGCGAAAACAAAGAGGCTTGCTGGAACGTAGTAAGCTACTTGGATATCTATTTTGTTTCTTTATTTCTACACTAGGAAGCAGCTTAGATTGTCTTTGACATGAAGTAAGTTTAATTTTCTTGTATTTCCTTTCTTTTGGCTTGGAATTTATGAGCCTAATTCCTCTCTAAACTTACTAGAATATGTACGTGATAAGACTAGATTTTGGTTATGAACCATTTCTGTTCTATCTCTGCTATGCATAGTGCTAGTATCTGATTTGAAGTTGCACTATCAAAATTTCTAAGGCTTGGGACTTGTACAATACTGAGAAACCTGTGGAGTTGAAGAATCAGACAATGGCTCGCAATTCATGTTGATTAGGAAATGTTATGCTGCGCATTCAAATAGGTCAATTTTCCGTCCAAGAAAGTGCGGAGGAAAGGCCAAGAATATCGGATGTTGTTTCGATGTCGAGTATTGAAGGAGTGAGTTTACTTGCACACAGTCACGCGACGATATCATCGGTGGAGGCACGACATGATGACAGCATTGATCCCTTCTACCATCGTTATAATAGTATCGATTAGAATTTTGTTTTTAGACCAACTTTACACCATGACTCGCATTGCTTCATATGTTTAGTATCTATATTTCATTGTCTGGAGCAGTGCACGAATAATTTCCAAGATTGGGAATAAAAATTTGTAAGATTATTAAATGTCTGTGATTGAAAAGTTGGATATAGATATGTTTGAATTCCTGCATATGATCAATAGAGAAAATTAATCTTCCCACAATACCACAACATGCATCAAAGTTAGATATGTGGATGTATGCTTTTTTTTAAAAAAAAAATTTTGCTGAAAATATGTGGATTTATACTTGCTTTTTGGCCTCATATGGCAGCAAGCACAAGCAAATATCAACAACAATTTTGATGTGATATAATTAAGTACAAGTCAAGGGGAAAAGAGGACCGTTTGGCTAGAGAAGCGTATTCATTTGACTGAAAAAGACGGTGGTAAACTACGTTACTAAGTGATAATAATAATAGTAGTAGTGGTATAGATATCTATCTGAAAATAAAAATTTCAAATAGATACTTTTTGGGACAAAAACTTTCATTTCTGCCCTTTGAGTACGTAAACATTTTTCCAGGAAAAAAAATACATATATATTTTTTGGTTAAAAACCTGCATTGTTTTAAAGAAAATAGGGTATACAGGTAAGGACATTTAAGTCCAAAAAAAAGGCACACGATAAACCACTTTTTTTTTTCCTTCCAAGTATGGACTACTAATTTGTATAATATCTAAATATTTTTTTTATTTCAGGATGAATTATCTAAATATTAAGGCAAGAATAATCTATTAATTTGATAAAAATAAAAAGTAACAAGATGTAATTTCTCATGGGAAAGAAAAAGGAAGAAGAAGACGTAGAACCTCCTAGCTATGCTGCCTCTCTATTTACTTCTTTTAATAATTATTATGTTTTTGTTTTAAGAAGGAAAATAGTTTATCATTTCCAATTATTCTGTACGTCAGCCAAAGTCTTTTTGAATATAATGCGGTGGAGCCAGAAAACTTAGTTCGGAGTACAGTGTGTACTTATTATTAAAAAAATTAAATAAAAGTGATATAAAATTTTAGGAAAGACATAATAAAATTTTATGAGCTAAAATATAGATTTAGGGGTGGCAAAAACTAATATTTATAGAATTTTATGTACAATATTGAAAAAAAAATTAGAAGAGAGCCACCCATCTTTATTTTTGTGTGGCTTCGCTGCTAATACTCACTAACATGGTGGTCAACTATCTAAGCCCCTTAAATATGGAACCCCTCTTGTTTCTCTGGGCCAATCTTAGCAAATGTTTATATATATCTATATATATATTGAATTTGACCAAAATAAAAATGGAATTGACCTACCATTGTCTTCTCAATCTTGTATGAGATGCTCTCTAACGTTCAGATGCCCTGAACCAACCAAAGTGGACCACGTTGACGGCAATGATGTCTGCGTAAGCTAATCAGAACTCCTTTTATCTACAATTTTTCTTTTTAATTGAGAAGATGACAGTTTCTTCTATTAGGGCCTAGTTTCATATGGACATTTATTGTTGAAAGTGGGACTCTGACAAAAATTAATGGCACTATTTCTCCATACTCTAAGCTCATGATACACATACCTGTCACATATGTATCTGTATTATATATTTGAATGAAGACTTGGTCTTCAATATTGAACATAATGTGAATTATGCACATTTGATTTGTGTACTTTTTATTCATATTATCATTACCTCCACAACTTTTATTTATATTTTCCATCGATTCTCATGTCCCCAACCAACTAGACAATGGGTTAGTTAAATTTGATCCGAGCCCTCCGAAAGAGGCCCCTTGTATGCTTTATATATATGTGTGTGTGCATACACATATATATAGTCATGTCACCATGATATATTAACATACACATATATATTTGCTATATCGTTTGTTTTAATAAATTTATTAATTTAACTTTGTTTTTGTTCTTTATGTATATTTGCTTAAGTGTCGTACAACCTTAGTTGTTTTGTTATTAGTTTGTAAGTGGGATATAAATACCCCCATAATAATAACACTTGAACATTGATAATGATGTATTAATTAAGAGAGTCGTGTTTTTTTTCTCTATTTTGGAGGTTTTCCTCTTGTAGATTATCTTTATGTGGATTTGAGAACTCTAAGCACCATTATTTGTACGAGTTAAACCAATAAAATCTATCCTCCTATTTCGTTGCATCAGTATGTATATGCACATGCACATTAAATGGTAGCAGTAGGAAAACTTCCAATTGTTGAAGTATAATATCATTTTACAAGATAATTTATAATTATTTTTTTTCATGTGCCTTATCAACCTTTTCAAATTTATCGCCATACTTTTTAAATTGTTATTGACTATTTCTTAATTGAGCATACAATAATATGTTTAAAATAATTCTGTCTCCTTTTAAGATTTCTCATATTTATGCTATAATTTTCACATTTATCTAATTCTAATTAAGCATGTTTGAGTAATGTCCACTCTTAGTCTTAGACAGAGGCACGCCGGGGTAGGACCAATATAATTATCATGAATAAGTAAACCAAATTATGCACAGCAAAAAATAACACAAAAACAAATTAAATGTCTTGGGCCACATGTGTTGAAGCTGCCCACTATGATGTGTCCCAGACAAGGACAATCACTATATCGAAGGACATGGAAGGATCAAGTGCAGTTCCTTCAGTATATGCATCCATATCCTTTTAGAAGTCAGCACATTTTCTCTGAAATTCATGCTTTTGGAGAACATTTTCTTTTGGTCTACTACTGGATTCATAAAATATTATTATTTTTTAAAACTAGTTCACAGTAGGTGACTAGATTTTGTTGTGGCGTTGTCAGTTTGTCCATGTTTTGCCCAGTTTCTTTTTTTTTTTTTTTTTTTTTTTTTAGCACTTGATAGTAGAAAACCAGATTGTCGTTTGCTAAATTTCTGTGTCATTTCAATTTTGGAAAATTTCCATTATGGAATGTGGGTATTTGATTATTTACCCTATGAATTTTTCAATATTTACATATTAAACCGTGAACATTTACTTTTGACAACTTACTCTTGATTTTGTCAAAGTGTCACAAATTACCACTGAACTAATGACCAATTAAATTTTAGATGATATCCTCGTATACAGCATGTGATGTCATTTAAGAAGAGTTTAAAAATCTAAACAAAGGTCAAAGCACATAATGTCACGCAGAAAAATAAGTCACCTTCCAAATTTTTAATGTCATTAATTAATTAATTTGGGGCACTCTGCAGAATTTTATTGAACTCGGCAGATGGTATAACACGGTCAAATGTACATATGGAAACTTACAAATTCAATTAAAAATTCGGGATCATAAGCGCCAATAATCCTTTAAATACCCTAGCTCTTGGCCACAGTACAACCACCAAAATTAAAAGAAAATGACAAAGCATATAAATTTGCGAAGCCCTAGTGTCTCTAGACTAGAAAGTTGATTCACAAAGATGTTCCCTTCAAGGCTTCAACAGAGAGAGATAAACAACAAGAAAGGTTGGTGTGTATATTTTTTAGGGCAAGGGGAGAAGAATGTATGGGGCAAGTGATGGAGCTTTCAGCCTTCCTATATATTTGTTACATTGCAACACTGCAATTTTTGTTAGGTCTGCTGCCTGAAAATGAAACCAAAAGTAAAAACATGATAAGATCCTGCAGAGAAAAGTGGAGGAAAGAAAAAGAAAAGGCAAGAATATGTATATATAGGAGAAGTGGAAAAAGAAATAAAAACAATGTTTTTTCTATATCAAACTTACAAAGGAAAATTTTGAAGTGTTTTTGTCATAAAGTTGAAATTTTCCCTTCTAATTGTGGACAAGATTTGGTGTGATCCTCCTAAATGTTCACTCCAATCCAAAACCCATCTCATTTTTCCCGCTTCAAATAAGTTCATTTGATGGACAGTTCTTTTTGGAATTCTTTACTTAAGGAAAAAATAAATAAATAACTAAATAACTAAATAACTAAAAAGGGGATGAAAAAAGGCATGTGGGTCCCACAATATTAGAATGATGGAATGGGAATGTATAAGAAGAGTGCAAACCAGACTGATTGAGAGATCTTTGTTGTCTGATCTGAAGCAAAAAGTTGGGAATCTGAATGCCCTTTATATGAAGGGATTGATGGGAGATTTTGCATATAATTCAATGAAATTCTGATCAATGATTCAGAGTACAAATATGCTGATGTTACTACAAGGTAAACAAGGTAAAAAGATCATAACCAAACAAAGAAAAACAGTGAATATAAACTACATAAAACTGAAACATTTTTCCTGTGCCACGCTAGTGGTAATTTCTAGAATATGCATCAATTTTCATATTCAGGAACAGCCTCAAAAACAGGATATTACACGTTTCTATACCTATATGTCACATATAATTGTCTGAACTTGAATTACACAAGGAATCAATAAAAGAAGAATAGTGTATGTTAAACTTTTACGGTCATTTTTTCATGGAAAATGGAAGAAACCCTTTTCAAATTGAAGCATAAGGTTATTGCCTGAAAAGTATAAAACATGATTAAAAAAAAACGTAAGCTCAAGGATTGACAGCACCAAACACAAAAAAGGACATGCACGGATTATCAGCTATATAGATGTAATTATATTAGACTGCAAGTTGGGGGCAAAGTGACCAAAAAAAAAAAAACTACTATAATTGCTTTCAGCGGTGAATTATTTTAGCTGAAATGTTGTTGGTGTCCATTAAGGGAAAAAAAAGGTAAAAGAAAAAAAAAAGGGCAATCAAACTTATTATGATGGTTAACAATTAGGCTTGGATTGTCAAGCAATAATCAAGTCTTGAATAATATACAACTTTTAAGTGTTGTTTTTTTCTGCCTACTTGTTATCTGGCTGGAAAAGCACTTTTGATTGTCTTGATCTATATATATTTCCTGCAGCGAAAAAGTGTGGGTTATTTTCTACAAACAAACAATTCTATTGATCTCCAAAAACGCCAGTTAAAATTTTCAGGCCAATCAAAAATTGTCCTTTGATGATACAAGATCCATACATATATGTACCACTTCTAATCCGCTCACTCCCAAAGGATGGGACAAAGCTTAATTTAGGCAATTAATTAATTAATAGCAAGTTTTTGAGGAAAAATGAAGTGACAATAACATAATTCTATGTCATGCCTCATTAATTCTAATTTCTTTTTAATAAATTTAATTATTTCTATTAACTGCATGAAGTGGAATGTGTAAAGGGAAAGGGAATGGACCCAATACAGGTCCCCTATGGCTAAATGGAGATCACATGCATGACAAGAATATCATAAAGATACTAAGGCCAAAAGATATAAAGGTTCACATATATATACACACCCCAAAAATATTGTACCTATGAACGAGGTGGGATATGAATTTAAGGCACGGGTGTTCCATGCATTAACTTCTTTTTTTTTTTTTTTGAAAATGAACTCTCTTTTTTTTTGCTCTCTAACACCACTAAAATGGCTGTACTTTTTATTCTAAAAAAATGGCTGTACTTTTAATTTCATAATACCAAAACCTCCCTCTTCCTTTTTTTCCCCACATTAATAACTACCATTCTAAAGGAGAAGCCATTATGAGGGTCTGGATAGGCTCCATACATTTGACCGGTTGTTACTTTGCAAGTTACACCGTTTTCTTGATTCTACGACTCGTCGTTTGAGGATTTGTATGTGTGTGTGTGTGTATGTGTATTTGGTGCTTTTTGTTGCATGCTTTCGTTGTAGCTTGGGCATACTTGAAAAGCGGTTAGCTTTTAACAGGAAAGAGGAAAGGCCTTTTGACTGTCAGCTTTAGAAAAGACTTATTTTCCGACTGTGATTAACAAACACGCTAACACTTTTTGTTAATATATAAGTAAAGAAGTTAATTAATCAAAATTTAATTTTCCTTGTCAGTTGTGATAGACTGATCACTTCAATAAAAAACAATTATTTACATTTTGTATTGCTTGAATTTTACATGCTTAAAACAAGTTTATACAGTGTATTTTGCATGTTCTAATAGGCAATTTTTATGGTGTGGAAAAATCAAATTTGCTCCACAGGCAGAGTAGGGGTGTTTTAATCATCAAGTTAACTTTACAACAGTATGATCTATAATCAAAAGCAGCTCTGTACCGCATGTTGTAAATTTTTAACATGGACAGTCGTATATCAAACTGTTAAAATCTTAATCTGATGGCTAAAATATTGTGCTTCACCGGTGAATCAAATTGTTTTCTCCATTGTAAAGATTGCATTCTAACATTATTTACCGTCAAATTTTAATCACATATCTCTTTTTTTTTTATTACTATATCGCACTTAAGTTGGCATTAATTAAGTAACTCAAACAAGCCCTACACTCTGTAAAAAGAAAATCTTCATCAACTATTTGCTTTGCTCACTCAAATAACCAGCTTTCAACATTTAAAACTTATCATAATTTGTTCATCTACTTGTCGCCATTTTACAGTTACTATTTAAGCGGTAGACTAATAAACATTTTGCCGGAGAGAATGAATAAAGTTTAATAAGAATTATTGAAATCCAAAATTAGAATATTGCTATAAGAATATCCAAAATGCAAAGATAGTGTTTATAATAAGCTTAAAACAGAAAGTACAATAGTGAAGATACACCATAAAATTCGGTGGCAGAAAGTTAAGACATTCACTAACACATTAGTATGCATAGTATGTATCATCTAATGATTCCATGCAGAATTTTTACAAGAAGAAGTTGACAAAGGGGTATTAACGTTTAAATTTCAATAAAAGATAAGGTAAACAAAAATATGTTTTTTTTTTTTTTTGGAAAATGGTAAACAAAGAATTTCAAGTTACAATGAATTATTTCTTTTTTTTTGTTAATATTTAAATGAGATGAGTATGAACATATCTATTTTTGGAAAAGTTACTTTTAGAAAACAAAGCGTGGTGGCTGTGTCAGCTGATATAAGCATGCCTAGAACCCCGCCAAAAAAAAAAAAAAGAAAAGAAAAGACAAGAAAAAAAAGAAAAGAAAGAAGGAATCAAAACTAAAGCTCTCAGCTCTATCTTTATGTGCTGACAGTCTTTTGTTTGGCTGACTTAGCTTTGTTCATTAAGCAGTATTACGTACTAGTATTGCTATTACTGCTGTAATTCCACAATATAGATCACCAAGAAAGATCTTCATGGCGATCTGCACTTCTCACGTAAAATGATGTTTTATCTGCTGTAATATTAAATAGTGAAACCGCCACAACCATTGTAGCTTGTTCATTTTAAAAATAAAAAATAAAAAAAATAAAAAATAAAACATTTTGCCAGGTACACGTGATCCCTCAGAATTAAGTTGTAATTGAAATTTCTTGCAATGACAATGCTGTTATATATTCTGTTAAAGCACGGGCAATATTATCTATGCATAAAACATGGTGCTTTACAAGGGGAAGCCACGTAAAAACGAGAGTGGGCAACGGTCACTCTAAACTTTCTTTTCTTATAATTTTATGTATAAAATTCTTTAAAAATTATATTCCGCTCTTGATAAAATTATATTCTATTTTCCCCTTTTCCTATCTCATTAGTCCAATCATACCTCCTTCTTTTTCCTCTCGCTAATTTTTATGGCTTCACCCTAGTGCTTTACATATATATACACTAAACGGAGTTCTTCCCTGTATCCTACCTAGTCTCATAAAAACTTGGGCTCGAATGTTTTCAAGTTTGCAACGTTAATACTAAAATTGAGAAATTTTATGTATATTTTAAAGTTACCAAATTTATTTTTTTGGTTTGCACATACTACTAACGAGTTTTAAAGTAAATGTACCCTTTTTTAAACATTTTTTAGTACATGCTCAAGTTTGGTTAAATTAGATAAAAAAAATTTATCGTGTTTGGAAATGGTTAACCAGTGTTATACTGTTTTGTGGTATTGTAAGTTAATAAAAATCAATGATTAACCAATTTCAATCAATAAAATTTTTTCGACCTATCAGTAAAAAATAATTAATAGATCAATGATAGGCTGATATATAAATAATAAATCATTGGTGTTTATATAATTGATTAACCATTATAAAACGTAGTAAGATTTAAAAAAAAACCATGGACCTGAAAAAAAAAAAGTTCCTCTGATAACTAAAAATATGTGGCCAAAAAATTAAAAACAACAACAACCACCATCGACCTGCAAAAAAAAAAAAAAGAAGGAAGTTCAGCTAATAAGTAAAAATAGGCGGCCAAAAACCCGTCAATTCTTCCAATTATTTCCAGTAATTATTATTTTTAAGGGAGTCACATAATTTTACATAATAGCTTTTATCGTTTGGTTAAAAATCAATGATTATGATAACTATTACTAACGTTAAAACATAAATATAAATTTTAATTAATAATGATGATCAATATTGAACTTTCAAGATTATATCCATTTCACTAATCACGTTGTCAAGTATAGCTGTAATTAGTAACAAAAAAACTAACAATAAAAAAAAAAAAAGTATGTAATTACTTTTATCGAATCATTACTATATATCACTAAAGCATACGATCATTATTGCTCTTTAACTAACTACTCATTCATATTTCAACTCTAAAATTATCTATGGTGTATATACAAAACTATATATTACAATTCATGATTAGTAAAATAATAACAACAGTAAGTATTTTATCGAATCTTATTTCATGATTACTTTTATCGAATCATTACTATATATCACTAAAGCATACGATCATTATTGCTCTTTAACTAACTACTCATTCATATTTCAACTCTAAAATTATCTATGGTGTATATACAAAACTTTATCTTACAATTCATAATTAGTAAAATAATAACAACACTAAGTATTTTCCTTTTGTATTTAGGCTTGTGCCTTAATACAAAAGCGAGGATTTGTAACTTTCTTTAATATATATATACACACACATATATAATACCATATCACTATGTCACACACAACCACTCTATATAAAAAGGCTTGAAAACAACGACAAAAGAAACCCTCTTCAAAACACACACATGCAATAAATTCTTCTTCTTTGTTCAAAACAACCACAACATTAACATTAATGGCGAACTACATAACATCAAAATTAGATCATGACTCGGACTACGACAGCAGCTGCTCCTCCATAACCGTCCCCGACTCCAGCCTTAGCTGGATGAGCAACCTCAGCTTCGGCAGCCGCCGCCGAAGCTCAGTATCCTCCGCCATAACCGACGTCTCCTCCTCCGCCACCTTCACCTCCCACAAGCCCCACAAGGCCAACCAAGCCGCCTACGAGGCCATGCAGCGGCTGCGCTGGTCATCGAGGGGTGGGCACGTGGGGCTGGACCAATTCCTCCTCCTCCGCCGCCTCGGGGGCGGGGACCTTGGCAACGTCTACCTCTGCCAGATCAGGAACCCAGTGGTGGGGCTGCCGCAATGCTTCTACGCCATGAAAGTGGTGGACAGGGAGGCGCTGGCCATAAGGAAGAAGCTGCAGAGGGCTGAGATGGAGAAGGAGATTCTTGGGATGGTTGATCACCCGTTTTTGCCGACTTTGTATGCTGAGTTTGAGGCCTCTCATTACTCTTGCTTGGTTATGGAGTTTTGCCCTGGTGGGGACTTGTACTCTGCTAGGCAACGCCAGCCTGGGAAACGCTTTAGCATTTCTTCTGCTAAGTAAGCTTTTTTTTTTTTTTTCCTTTACTATTATTATTTTTTTAAAATTTAATTATATGTACTTTGCGTATTTCTAAAGCCTGGCGTGCGTGAAATGAAATCATGTCTAACATAATGTGAATTTGATGTAGATAAATGTAATTCTTTTGACAACTTTGTTGCTTGGAAGCTTTTTTTTTTTTTTTTTTTCTTTTGAAGGCGTTCTTTTTTGGAAGTAAGTATGTACAAATTTTGAGATGTTTAGTTGCAGGGAAGAAGAAAAAAAAAAATCTTTGTAAGGTTTTAAAAATATCTAGTCAGTGATATGCTATTATCTTAAACCATTAAATCTTATTAGATTATGCAAACATTCAGAAGCACACATTACGTAGAAAGGCCCTTAAAGGAAAAACTTATTGTGTTTTGCATGATTGTGATAATCTTAGGTTAAATAATTTACAAAAGCTTTTTACCATGCGCCCACATATCCAGAACTATAATGACCATATTACCATTAACCAGTTTAATTTATGAGTTTTGCCTACCAAAAAATAAAGTTTAATTTATGAGTTTTAAAGGCTGTAATTCTTATGTTTTTGTTTAGTGATATTATTGCATTGCTTCGGTTTACTTTATGAAAAAAAAGGGTTAATTATTTAACTCTAATGTGGGGAAATCCAGATTTTATGCTGCTGAGACAATTTTAGCCATAGAGTATCTCCACATGATGGGCATAGTTTACAGAGACTTGAAGCCTGAGAATGTCCTCGTCCGAGAGGACGGCCACATTATGCTCTCAGATTTCGACCTCTCCCTCAAATGCGACGTCGTTCCAAAGCTCTTGAGCCGTCGTCACAACAAGGAATCGACAAACGACAACAAAACCAAATGCGTCAAGAGCAGCAGCGCATCATCAACGACACCAATATCTTGCGCCACTCCCATGCAGCCCGTCCTCTCCTGCTTCTCAGCCGCCAAACGGATCAAGAAGAAGCCAATAACGATCACAACCATAACAGAACATGCCAATCATGATCATCTTCATAATCATGATCATGAAGTCGTACAGATGGACGGTCCAGAATTAGTGGCGGAACCCATCAACGCAAAGTCGAAATCCTTCGTGGGGACACACGAATATTTGGCCCCAGAAGTGATCTCGGGACAAGGGCATGGAAGCGCGGTGGATTGGTGGACTTTGGGAGTGTTCCTCTACGAGATGCTCTACGGTAGGACCCCTTTCAAGGGGGAAAACAATGAGAAGACTCTCATCAACATTCTCAAACAGCCGTTGATTTTTCCTAGAATTGTGGTCAACGGTGCCAAAGAGTATGAAGAAATGGTCAAAGTTCAAGATCTCATAAGCAAGCTTTTGGTGAAGGATCCAAAGAAAAGGATTGGGATTTTAAAAGGGTCGGTGGAAATAAAACGACATGATTTTTTTAAAGGTGTGAATTGGGCTTTGATTAGGTCAGTTAAGCCTCCAGAAGTGCCAAGAGATCATTTCAAGATGAAGAATAACGTTGTGAGAAGAGGGGCGAATTACATGCCCAAGTTGAGCAAGAAAGAGAGGGAAGAACCTTATCAGATCCCACAACATGTTGATTACTTCTAATTATTAATTAATTAACTTGTTATCTAGATATATAATTAGTGTAAATAGGTAAAAATAGGAAGCAAAAAATGAGAAAATAGTTTCCTATATATAAAGATTCTGTTTTTTTCCTTCAAATGTGGGAAGTTTTAGACATAATGTAAGACCCAAGTCAATTACTATGCTGTGAATTAATTATTACATTAGTATTAATTGTTAATCGACTACTATTTTATTTGCTTCTAGGTATTCGTACCCTTTCTTTTCTACTCTTTGACTGCTGCATGTTTTTTTACCTAGGAAAAGTTGTAAAAGGGAACAAGCTAGAAATGTTCTATCAGTCAATAGTAAATATATTTCAATTAAATTTTGTAATATTGGTATTAAGATTCAAAACATGCATGCATTAATAAATTATGTTCTTCATGAGGTTATCAATAAATCACATATTTACATTTACACCTTTATATTTTTGTAGAAAACGTTCGATTTCGGTTATTATGAAACATATAAATATACTTCATATTTTTAAATTTTTATTTTACTTTTTTCTTATTCTTTTCTTACGAGGGCGTTTCATTTTTTTAAATCAAAATTAGTATTGAAAAATATAGGATACAAAAATAAAAAAATTATGGGTTATAATAGTACATATATACTAGGTGTATAAAAATCCACTTTTCAGAAAGAAAAAAGTTACTTGGTGTACAAATAGTACATGTAGTTCATGTATGTCGATAGACATAATTAATATTTGTTTGCATACTTGTAAAGCAGATGGGATCCCATAATTGTCCCAATGTGATTCTCATGAGGACCAAATGAAGTCATGTGACAACAATAATTACTCTTGCTCAGTGATGGAAAAAAATATACAACAAAATTAGAGATCGATTGAATATATATATATATATATATATATATATATATATATATATTCACTTTCGTAAAATAGTTCTTTTTTCATCTGGGCACTTTCATATCCACGCATTCACATGCCATTCACCGATAAAGCAAAAAGAAACAAAAAATCCATCATTTTCTTTGCTTCTTTTTTAATCTTTAACGTAAACATATTTTAATGTAGTTGGTGATGAAGTGCAGAGCGCCTAGCTGATCGCTTTTTTTCTTTTTGTTCTTAATCATTACAGTATTTAAAATCGTTATTACTTTTCACTCAAACTGGTTCATTCTAACCAATCTCTCCCAAAATATCTACACTCTACACATATAATTTGGTAATTTTCTTTCAAAATTTATTATCAGCTTGTTTTAGATATTAAAATAGGTAGGTTCTTGTAACTATACATAAAGATATTGGGAAAGGTATGTGTAAAAGTGAAATGCTGCAAAAGAACGGTCCGTCTTGAACCACACTTGAGTTGAGAACAAACAAATCCGATCAAAGAGAGAGGGGGAGAGAAATCAAGAAAGAGAATAAAAGAAGAATTTAGATCTACGGTCTAATTTTTTGTGCTCTTGACTATACTCTGCTAATTAAATTTTAACATTTAAGTGAATTGTATTATCACTTTTAATATTTAAGTCTTATTTATGCTTTTAGGTTAGTTTTGAATGATATATCGAATAAATAATAAGAGACAACCAAAGAAATTGAAAAATAGAGACTGTAAATCTGGACTCAAAGAAACCAGCACTCAATTAAGTCAAAATTATTTTATATAAGTTATAAATGAGAAACAACTAGTACCAGTGGATCGATGTGCATCTCAACGAGGTTGGCATCTATCAAAAATCACATCCTATACCAGACCATTTACACTCTAGATTTGATTAATATAATAATAATAATAAAACTAAAAAACTGCTTCTTGCAATATAAAATATTATAAATTAATTTTTTAGACGACAAAATACTATAAATTTTTTAACACCTTTAATAAAAAGGTTATTCTTTTTGTTTAGACCATGAAATCAATATATGTAGGCTTTCTTCCACTTAGAAAAAAGATTTTTGTCGTCACTACTAATATTAGTCATCATGCTTTAACATATATGTGAGTGTTTCTACGAAACTTTTAAAAAGAAGAAAAAGAGAAAGAGCATATCTGTGAGTGAAATATCGAGGGTTATTTTCAGTCATCAATAAGCACGCATTGTATATATAATCTGTAAAGTCATCAAAAGAAGACGATCATAAATGGCTTTCAACAGAATCACCATTTTGTCTAAGCCATTGATGGAAACTTAGACCGAAGATGGTCAGTGGTCAGTCATGCAGAAGCACGCGTAGATTGATCCTCTTCCCCCACTAATTATTCTTGAAAGCGACCCTGCCATGATATGTCTTACTAATATTCCACATTTGCTAATAGTCTAGTACAATGTAAGCTAAACTAGAGAAGCACGTAAAAAGGAAAAAAGATACCCTAATTGTAATTCCCATCATTAATTATGATACGAAGATTAATTAGTTGCATGTGTATTTTTTTAAAAAAAATAATAAATGATGAGAACGAACGACTATATATAATGAAGAAATATGATTCTAATTTGGTTGGCGCTTTCTAATCCAGCCCACACTAATTTTTCCCTGTACTTTATTAAAAATAAATAAAGGAATAATGAAGCCATAAAAAGAGGCGGAAAAAATACGCAAGCATGTTCGGCAAAAAAAAACCTACTACAACAACAACCGATATGCACCAACGGCTGCGTTTGGCAACCCCTTTTCAAATAAGTTTTGTTTGGCAAATCCTTTTCAATTATATGGTTTTAACTAATACAAAATCTTTCATGTGCTATATTATAATTCAAAAATAGACTACAGTGTAAAGCTTTCACATATTACAGTAAATTTGTTTTAACTTTTAGTTCTAACTACGCTGTCAAACATATCCTACATAGTTAGAACTGCTAAAATATAAAGCTCTCATATGGTACCGTATAAACAAAAGTAGGTTATAGTATAAAACTCTCGCATGCTATAATAAAATTGTTTCAATTTTTAGTTCTAACTATATTGTCAAATAATATAGAAAAAAAGAGAAAAAGAATTATCTCAAAGTCTGCAGAAAACCAGGATTAACTTGAGCCTAAAGACAAGCACAAACTTTAGCCTTTTTAAGTTCCTGACTAGTAAACACACACCGTAATGTTTTTTATTTTGTAGTAAATTAATATATATATATATATATATATATTTATATGTTTTTTCTCCTGATTAGTACATTGCATTGTAATACTTTCAGAAAAGAAAAACAAGTACATTGCATTTTAATAATTAATGAATGTAGCATATTAGTTATGTATTCAGGCTCAGCCCCTTGGATTATGGCTTTTCAACCCCAACAATTATCAGTCTTTTCATTTATTTAATCATTCGTACTATAAATCCATGATGGTCTTAACTTGTGGTTTATAGGTGTTTTTGAAGTATATAATTATTTGATTGTTTTACTTCTTTTTCGATGACAAGCAAAAACGCATATTGCTTTGCGCCCGAACCCGCCTCCCCCACAAAACCCCCCACCCCCCCCCCCCCTTCTTTTTTTTTGGCCATCTTTCACAAATATAATCCCGTTTCAAAAATGATAATTTGTCGTGTGTTTGATTTCTGTCAAGATTAGACACTACTTTTATTAAGGCAAAAAGAAAAAGGAAAATTAATCGGATAAACAAAAGCTATAGCTTGCTTAAAGAGGCGCAAAGCGTTTTTTCTCCTTTATAATAACTTTTCTACAAATAAATCCTTTTCATGCCTTCAACATTCATTTGCATTCCAAATAGCCAAAATATATTACACTTTCATATAAAGGAACTACAGAAATTCCTCAAGGAGCAACTCGTGCCAACTCAATTGATAAAGACACTATAAAGAACTAAATTTTTACTCACAAGAATGTTTAATTAAACTTTTAGTCACAACATAATATGTCATGACAAAAAATCTTGTGGCTAAAAGTTTTAGATACAACAAAAAATAAATTAAAGTTGGTGTGATTAAAAGTTTTACTAAAATTATTATGGTTAAAAGTTTAACTAAAAATTATTATGACTAAAAGTTCAGTTTTTTATAGTAAAATAGGGTGGATTAAGAGAGAAAGATCCTAAGATCTAATCTCGAAAACTGTTAATTAACTTTGTATTAAAAAAAAGTACCTTAAGATTTAAGTATGGTAATGATGTTCAAAGGCCAAAACTGCATGTAGAACTAATTTGGATATTTTTAAGAAAAAATATTGATCTAGACCATGTAAGGAATAAGAAATTCCAAGGTAGAGAAAGGATATTGGTTCATGTTATAATTATGTGAACTCTAATTTCAAGTTTAAGATAGGGATTAATTATTGATATGATGCTTTAAATTACAGCCATCAGTCCCACAGTGTTAAGCATTATGATTTTCCATTGTGAGTATAATCATTGTATCGCTAAAATCTTCAAACATAGCGAGTGAATTAGGATCCCAAAACTAATTTGAGGAAGATTTTGACACATAATTAATAGTCTTGATATCCCATCATGGAAGTGGCATCCTTAATTTGTTGGCTTTCTTCTAAGTCAAAAGGTGAGGCTTCTTTTCTATGTGGTGGGGACTAAGGCTTCTGAATGATCCACAGACCAAGGACCTTGTCCTTTTGTAGTACTAGAATTAGGAAAGTATCTTTGATCTGTAAACCACATTACTATTGTATATATAATAGAAAAAAAAAAGATTTATAAAAGAAGTGTATAGGCTAAGGTAAAAAGTATTGTATAGGCTGATTACTGGTTTCTTCAATTAGCCTCTAGCTAGCTCTTGCTTTTCACGAATTCTATGAATGTTATTTTTATGTTTTTATTTATTATTTAATTTTCACACTAAACGTGAGGCTAACTTATTAATATGCTCAAACCCACAACGTTAAGATCATTACTTTAGGTGAATGCTTATTAGTGTATATATATATAGACTCATGCATAGTCACACGAAAATATTAAATGAGTGTATATATATGGACTAACGTATAGTATTTCTCTTGATATTTTGTAAGAAACATCCCATATTACTTAACATTGAAAAATACAAAGGACATAAAGTCTATGTCAAACTTTTTGTATTAAGTTTGAGTAGTCATATTATTAATACTCGCTATTTTTAATTAATAATAAAGATTGCAATTGCTAATAAAAATGGAAAGAATCAAAGTTGATAAAAGAGAATCAGATTAGCATTCGTGTCCTAGCACTACTAATTGTTGGAAATTTTGGTTACCTATTTTAGGAAAACAGTGTAGCATAGGATTAAGATAGTATGTATTAGAGAGATTTTCTTAGAATTTCCAATTCTATGAGAGTCCCAAGCATTTAATTTTTAATTCTTCATGTCGTATAAAGCCTAGTTTCCCTAATGTAAATTAGAGCACGACATTAACAATTTTATTCGCTCTCATGGTAGTAGAGATTGTTTTCTTTAGTCATTGCAGCCATATTCTTTCGAGTTAGTGACCGTCTCCATCTTCTGTCATAATTATCACCAAATCTCATCCATCTTTCGTCTGAGGAAAAAAAAAAAAAAGAAAACCAAGCCCGAACATTTCAAATATAGTCGCTACAAAAACCACTGCCCAATCTAATAATGTAGCGCCTCAATCTCATAGGGCCTACCTTGTGTGACCCTGACATAAGCAGGTTTTATACTCATTATTCATTCGTACTATTACCTTTAGGCCCTCAGGATTTTCTTTTGTGTTCTCTAACTCTTGAACCTAAACTCTCCCATAGATAAAAATTTTACATGGAAGTACTTTTTGGATTTAATGCCTGCTTAAATAGAAACATTGTGTGTAGACTCAAGAAAGAAATATATAGATTAAAACAATCCGTAAGTGCATGTATTGGGAGGTTCACCAGAGTAATGTTGGCAATGGGCTATAAATAGAATCAAGGTGATCATACCTAGTTCATATGTTAGCACCTAATATGCATAAAACAACATCAAACATGGTCTAAAGCAGAAGAGTATAGGATCAAAATACCCCCAGTCATTTATGATGCGAAAGCTTTTTGAAAAATGAAAAAACACCACGGGATTTGAGAGCTTCTAAAGCCCATGTTCCAGTCTCAAAATGATGGTATAATAAAGAATAAAAATGGAAGGGACCCAAACAACATTTCTTTTATAGACTTTGTCCGTCACAAAGTTTCTGAAAATGATTACATAGATGATGGGATTTTTGGATTAATTTTAGAAGTTTTCCAAATGTTAAAACCTTAATGGAAATTTGAAATGGAGGAATTTTGGGCCACTTTATTGTTTTCCAAATTTGGTTTCATACCAAAATTATTCATGTTTATGTGAATTATGGAGAAAAATTAACATTCTCTCACTTAGCCAAAAAATTCCATCATTTCTCATAATAAGAAACAAATGCAAGAATCATGGTGATAGATCATCTTAAAACAAGTATTATCTTCTATGTATCATGATGTATTATGTATCTTAACTCTAGTCTATACAACATAATCCTTATATCTATTCTAGGTCCAAACTTAAATGATATTTCTCCAATAAATTGATAAATGTCTGCACAAAACAAAGATGAGAAGACATCACAATGGAAATAGAGTTTCATTATAACTAAAATTGGTCCTCATAATAAAATCATATTAAAGAACCAAGCCCTATTCAGTCTACATGATCCTTGAATTTGAATGGTGACATGCATTTAGTCAAAAGATCAACAATCATTAATTTAGTGTTAATATGTTTAATGACTACTGTTTTATATTTATCACGTTCTCTTATGGCTAAATTCTTAATGTCCATGCATTTGCTTCGACTACCACTTTTATTATTTTTAGCAATAAAAACTACAACTGAATTCTAAGCCCAAAAATAAAAATCTTCATCCATACACTATGCAAGGTTGCTTCAAAATAAAATATGAACTCAGCCTCTATAATAGAAGTAGCAGTCAAAGTCTAATTTGTGCTTCTCTAAGATATAGCTCCATGGAAAATATAAAAATATAACCAGATGTTGATTTCTATGAATCAACACAGCCAGCAAAGTTTGAATCTTAGTAGCCAATTACCTTTAGATTATTAGTCCTTGTATACATAAGCATGTAGTCCTTCATCCTTTTAAGGTGTCTCATCATTTTCTTTGTAGCTCTCCAGTGGTCCGTACCTGGAGTATTCTGATATCTTTCTAACATTCCAACAACAAATACAATGTCAAATCTTATGCAGACCTAGGCATAAATTAGGCATCCAACAACAAAAGCATATGGAATACATTCTTTATTTGTTCCCTTTCAAAATTATTTTTTAGGCACTGGTTCAAATTGAATATATTACCTTTCACAATGAAAGCTATACTTGGTAAACAATCATTTATATGAAATCTCTCTAAAACCTTAGTGATATTGGTTTCTTATGATAGACTGAAAAAACCTTTAAATTTTGTCTCTGTAGATCTTAATGCCAAAGACATAAAACGCATCACCTATATCCTTCATGTCAAAATTTTCAAAGAGAAAATATTTCACCTCATGTAGCAAATTCTTATTACTAATTGCAAGTAAAATATCATCCATATATAGAATAAGAAAATAAATTTTGTCTCACTAACCTTCTGGTATGGAGGATTAATTTGAGGGAAAAAAAACCCAAGTATTAAGCGAAATAACCAATTAAGTAAGAGACTCGAAAACTTAAAATGTGATGAAAGAAATCTCAAGGTATGAGACCACCAATTTATTTAAAAATTATGAATTTCATGGTGTTTAGGTAATATGATGATATTGCTCTTGACATAAAATAAAATACTAAGTCTACTCATTATATATGTATATATATAAATTAATTTTTTACAAGTAGCTTATTAAATAAAGTTGGGGGTTTTCCTCATATATTTTTAAATCTTTACCAAGTAGCTTATTAATAATGTGGGGATTTCCCTCTTCGCATCACAAATTAAACCTCTATGAAAGGTTTTTTTTAAGGAAATCAACCTCCGGCGACATAACGGAATTATTCCCACAATCGAGGCATGCGTTAAGCAAAATAGAAAGAAAGTAAAGTAAAACATCTACCAGGCTTCCAAATAGGCGTTTTATTATCACATGTATTGACAAATATATAGATAAATATGAAAAGATTAATTACAAAACATAACATTCATTCCTCATGAAGTATGAACTATTAACAAAAATAGTTCTTCTCTTAGAGTTTAATGGAAAATTTATAAATAATTTTAAATTTAAGGGTATTTTGGTGATTCTAATTATAAAAACAACAAAAAAATTAAAGCTATAATAAAAATAGTCTTTATTGGTGATTTAAAACAAAAAAATCAATAAAAACATACTACTATATGGATCCCTCTTTTTTCGATTGCCAAAATTTTCTTTAAAATTTTATTTTTTTCACACTTAAAAAGTATTTTGAAATTTTAAAATGTATAAATACCAATAAAAATTTCAAAAATATGAAAGAAATTTTTTTTAACACTGTCAGCGTCTATCTCTCTTTGAAAACTTTGTGTTATACATACATATATATATATATATATATATATTTATGTTATATTCTTTTTCATTTGACTAATATGTATAACTTTTAAAATTTCAAAATACTTTTTAGGTGTGAAAAAAAATTTGAAGGAAATTTTGGTATATCAAAAAAGAAGGATTCCAATAGTATAATTGTTTAATTGTTTTTTTTTTTTTTCTAATCATCAATAAAGATTATTTTATTATAGTTTTAAAATTTTAATGTTATTTTTAACTAAAATTATCAAAATATCCCAAACTTTATAATCATTTGTCAATTTTTCGTTAAAATTATAGCATAATAACTATTTTTGTTAACAGTTCTTACTTAAAGGAGAACGGCTATTAGAATTTGAAGTTAGAGAAACAAAGTGCTACAAAAGCTATAATTCAGGGGAAATTTTTGTAATTAATCTAATATAAAATAAAAGCAACTCCAGACGAAAAGTAACATTTGGAAGGGTAAATAATTAAAAATATATAAAAATGAGTGAAAGGTTATGTAGAAAGTAATTTAAACAAAATATAATAAATAAATAAATACAATTTAATTGAGATGAGGAAGAAAATTTTAAATCGAGAACGACAAATGATTTTTTACACATTGAAAAACAAATGCTAGAGTTATAACCTGTTAGTACTTTATGTATCTGGTTCTCAAATTAATTACATGTAATGGTCAAATTTCAGTTTAACTAAGGCATATAGGACTTCAACTTCTCTGAGCTTGATGGTTTGAGATGTTTCCACTATTATAAGTAAGAATTTTTCATGCCATTTTATGTTACAAAAAAAGGGTCCAATAATTTTAGGATCTAAGTTAAGTCAATAATTTGAAGTCTAAAAAGCATGACAAATAGTGGTCCAAAAAGCCAAGTTTTTATATTCTTAACATCGGTTATGCAACGATGTCTTTAAACATTTTTTACATGGTTATATAGGTCGTTGAGCATCTTTAACAATGGTTTTTTTGTCGTTGTTAAGAATAATTTTCATGCTGCTCTATATAAATTCAGTGCACAAAACACCATTAAAGAGTACTTAAAAATAATTTTTGACCGATGTTAAAAATTGTTTTTGTAATTGTATCATGTTTGTAGAAAATTACAAACATAAACAAGCAAGGTCCTATGCTAACGATAGTTTTACTTTTACATACATCAAGTTCATCTAATAATCACATGATAATATTTCTAGTTAAATGAAAAAGAAACGTACAGTCAAATGGAGCTTGACGAGGAATGCTTAACGTATCATGAAAAAGAGAACTATACAAAAGGATATCACCCAGAATAATATTAATTAATTCCAGGCCTATTTGGCGTAGCTTTTGCTTATGCCAATTTTGTGTAGCTTTTGCTTATGCTTTTAGTTAGTAGAAGAAAAAAAAACTGTAGTTTTCCAATAAGTATTTAGAAACATGTTTCTAAAAGAGCTTTACTAAGTCAAAATGATTTTAATTTTTTTAAAAGTTGTCAAAATGTTATACTTAAGCTTATAATATATTAATAATACTATAATTCAAGTTTTAAAGTCTATTTCAAAAGTGCTTTTTTGAGAAGTCATAATTTGTGACTTTGACAAGAAGCACTTCTGATAAATCATTTAAACACTTTCAAAAACAACTTTTAGACTTAAGAATATTAACACTATTGTTTAAGTTTCAAAGTCTATTTCAAAATTAGTTTTTGAGAAGACATAATTTGTGGCTTTGATATAAAGCACTTTTGATAAATCATCTAAACACTTTTAAGCATAGCTTTTAGACTTAAAAAGCCAAAAGTAACTTCTAAAAAGCCCTCTCAAACAAGTGCGTATCGAGATATAGCCTATACGAAGTCTTCCCAAGAATAATTCCTGTTAATTAAAAGTCTAAGACTCATATATTAACGTGATAACCAATTTTTCATGGTCAGCGATCAACTAAATTCTAAGCGATAATCATTTGCGAATGTCAATGACCCAACTCCACTGTGTAACGTCGTGATCATTGGTTGTGTACCAGCTGGTAATGCCAAGTAAGTTGACATCTCTCCTTAACACTTTCGTCATGCCTACCCTTAACTTGTTGTTAATAAATAAAAGAGAAATACACAATTGGTTTAATAAATTACAAGCTGTTCGGTCTAGGGACTACATCCAAATAAGAATATTAAATACACTAAATCATGCAGAGATATTTAATAGTCGACATAGAAATTCATCCCAAGACTAATTCTTTTCATCGTCAAAGACTCATGATTATGTAACAGTCAACAAGTTTTTTTTTTTTAATGGCCGTTTGCAAATGTCAATGAAGAAATTTCACGCATAACTTGATCAGTTATACATTAATTACATAAATATACGTTTTCTGCATGATGTGCCTGCTGTCACGATTAACTTTTTGAATCGCTTTAATAGTTTCCTTTCTAGTGTTTTTTTTTTTTCATTTTTATATATATTTTCAATAGAAAAAATATTAGATTCTCATGTTTATAATTTATCGGGTGTTTGACAAAGTGGTAAAAACTACAGTTTCTACCACAAACTTAGTTATGAACAGTATAAAGCTCTCACATGCTACAATAACAATAAAAAAAAAATTGCTACAGTATAAAGCTCTCACATGCTATAGTAAAAGTGGTTCTCACCACTGGTTCCCACCACCTTGCAAACATCCCAATATTTGTCAATATATGTCATGACAAAATAATCAACCAAATGTTAATAATGTCATGACAAAATATATGTCAATATGCTATAATATATGTCAATATGTCAATATGTCAAAATAATCGTTAGTCATGACAAAATATATGTCAATATGCTATAATAAACCAAATGTTAATAATGTCAATATGCTTTCTTTGAAGTGACAAAAAAAGTATAAACCGCGTTGTTCTATTTTCTGTTCTATTACATAATTTTATTTAATAAATGCCTTGTCTACTTTTATTCGCGAATTATAAGCTTTGGAATATACATGCCAACGGTGCAATATTTCGTTTCATCCATCGTTGACTAAGCTCATGCGTGCCTCTTGTAATGCTAGCTAGGCTTATCACGCAGAAGATTCGTGACCTACCTGGATAGCATGAGCTCAGGCACACCAGGTTCTTGTGTATAAAAATAATTTTGGAATACTTAAAATTAAAAAAAATCATTTATAAGCAGAAAAATATAAAAAAATAACAATTTTAAAATGAAAACAATTACTATAAATTAACAGATTTCATTTATAAGGTTAAGGACTCGTGTGTTTTGGGATAGTCATTTCCAAATGTCAATGTCCCAAGATTGTGCTTTGGAGATATTGAAAATATCCTTCCTGCCTTTTCAGGATAAGAGTCTATAAAGCTCTAAAACAGAGGAAAGGCCAGTACCACCACCACTTTTGCTTTTGTTTTTGTTTTTGTTTTTGTTTTTTTTTTTTTTTTTTTTTTTTTTAGTTTTTTTTAGTACGTTCTTAATCGGGTTTTTCAATCCTTAGACATGGCCTAGCTCGAAGATTAGCTCTGATCTATGTATTTTTTAAAGAATCAGGGAAACCAATTTGACACAATCAAAAGTAAATGATTACTAATTATTTAATTCTGTGGAAAATCAAAAGTACGTACGATACCATGATGGAAGATACAGCTTGAACATCACTAAATGATGATAGTTGAATAACCAAAATGTTTCAGTTGACAATTTGCATTTTGTGTGTGCGGCGCAAGTCTTTTGTCGACAAATTATCAACCACCATAATAGGCAGCTAGTGGGAGATATTTAAGAAAAATGCCAGAGAAGAACTCAGATTGAACTTTGTTATACCTAACAAAGTCTTGCATTTCTGTCATGTTGTTTAAATGAAATTACTTTGTTAAACAGTTATACTCTCTTGATCAATAAGCATTTCAACAAAAAAAAACCATTGAACATAATTGACATGAACCATAATGCTAGGTTATATTTTGTATTTTAAATATATTGTATGACAGGGATGTGGTATTTTCTACAAATACTATTTCCTTATGGCATAAATCAATCCAAGCATAGAATTTATGACACCCTTGTAAAGACCCCAGGCATGGAGCTAGGTGAGGCCCTAGCGGGTGCGGCCAGTTGCCCCTCTAGGCCTAATGAGCTCTTTGGCAAATTTGTCCCAATGGCCCCCTAAAGCCTAAGCGTTCTACAAAAAATTTGCCTCAAAATTCAAATTCTTGACAAATTTACCCCTTATTTATTCCCCTTAATTTTTTATTACAACATTTATATGAATTTTATTAAATATTTAACTTATATCTTTAATTTTGATTTTTGAGTACACATGTTTCAAACTTAAATCTCAAATAAATCCAAATTCTACTATATTTTAATATAAATTCACAATTTTTTGGACTCTAAAACTTTTAAATTTTTTTGTTAAATTCACGTCCCCTCAAAAAATTCATGGCTCCGACTCTAACAATAGGTAGTGGCTTATTATAAAGTACAATTTATAAAGTTTCTATGTGAGACAAATAAAATTAACTCGAGTTATCACTACAATTCTTCAATCATTTTTTTTTTTAATTTTTTACTATAAGACCAATTCTTCTTTCATTGACACAGGAACGATTCCAACATGTTGCCTGTAAGTAATTACATTTGATTTGAAAGGATTATTTTCCTTAATTTTAAGTAATGCACGATCAATCAAAGAGAAAAATAATACGGTTTGACGGTAGCCAATTCAAAAACTTTGACAGAAGAAAACGAAAATATAATTAACAACATTGTCCCGGAAAACATATATTAGGACATGTGGAGATTATTATAAAAATGACGCCGTCATTGCTCGTATAACGACATAAAATTGGGGATAAACAAGTCACGAGAGTGTATCAATACAAAGTTAACAATTTTTCAAGTTAATCTTCGACATTGTCCATGTGTCATTTTAATCCAAAATAGATTAAGAATTGATTCATAATTATCTTAAAAGATGAAATAAATATTTTTTACAGTTATCACAGTCATTACTTTTCTCAAAAAATAAATAATTACTACATCATATTTATTTTAACAATTAAATTAAAAAAAAACCTTTTTATAATTGATACCTACTACGTCGCATAAAATATATGTGAAGTGTTACATGAAAACACGAGCCCAAAATTTCGCAGATACTATCATTTAGGTGCCCTCCCGGTGTATTAAGTGATTTTTACAGTCCTAGAAGACTAAAAATATAATTTAATTATGCTCATAATAATTGTGAATTAACTATGCTAATAATTTAGTTAACATCAGTATTAAATTATATTTGTACCACTAAAATCAAATCCTCACTCTTGAATAATTTACATAAATTAGAAGGAACATTAGGTTTTATTTGGCAACGCTGTTAAAACTCATTAGTTCCAACAAGTATAGTGTAAAGCTCTCACATGCTACAATGTAAAGCAAAAGCGTGCTATACTGTAAAGATTTCACATGCTACAATATTTTGATTCCATCTATATAATTCCAACTATGTTCTCAAACACACTAATAATGAAAATTTTAAGATATGTCTACAAAAAATTACTGCACTGTATTTATTTTAACAATTAAAATAAAAATACTTTTGTACCATTGATATCTACTATGTCACATAAAATGTATCTAACATAAACATATCAATGTTACGTGGAAACAAGTGTCCAAAATTTTACAAATACTATCATTTAGGTGCCAATCCGATAGCATTAGGTGATTTCTATAGCCCCACAAGAACTGAAACAATAATTTAATCATGCTCATAATAGTTATATAGTTTAATTATGCTAATAATTAAGTTAACATTATTATTCTCTTATTTGCACCACTAAAGTCGAACCCACACTCTTGAATTATGTACATGAATTGGAAGGAACCTTATAATGAGAATTTTAAAGTCATCTATATAGTTTTGTTCATTTCTCATGTGATTTTACACTCCATAATAATATTTCTAACTAGATCTATGTTATAGATTCTATTTAATATCTCTAATTGTCCTTTTATATAGAGGTTTTATTAATTCTCTCATGGGTGACTTATTTATGATTTTTTCATAAATATAAAAACGGCATTTAGTATGTGGTAATAAGTGGAAATCATATTGTTAAAAAAAGCCATAGAGGATAAATCATTTTATTCTATTTGGTTGTGCATAGTAGTGTCTACACATCTTTTTATAATAAACATTTTGAAATTAATTAAATCTTATTAAATAGGTAACTATGAATTTCAAAACTATATTTCCTCGAGTATTAGGAAAAAATATTAAAATATTAATTAAAAAGTTTGATCAAAATATAAATTTTATAAATAAACGTATCAAAATATAAAAAGAAAATGAAAAAAAAGAACATTTTAAATAAAAATTACAAAAATAGAAAAAAAAATAACGCCTGCCATGCCATCATATGTTACAAAAGAATGTCGTATATTTTGGGATGCAAGTTAAGTCAATGTTTAAAAGTCTAAGAAGCATGTTAAGTACTGGGTCAAAAAGTCAGGTCGCTACATTTTTAACATCTATTATGCGGCGGTATCCTAAAACATTTCTTACATCAATCAGTTCTAGGCCGAGCTCTTTGAGCATCTTTTACAATCAGTTTTGTTAAAAGTAGGAATATTTAAGTAAATAGGATTTCTACTATAAATAATTTAAACAAATAGTGGATTTTAAAAATACTTTAAACAACACTAAATAGGTAATTTCCTCGGTCAATTATTTTTTACTTATAGTATAGAAAGATTTTTTATCCAGTAAATTTTCTATATAATTCAAATATTTTCAGAACCTGCCATATTCTTACAATTAATTTTGTAAAAATACTATTTATTACAAAACAATATTGAGTTTTAATGCCAATCTATATGATGTTGGTACAAAAATAGTTGTTAAAATTCTTTAACAATGATTTTTTTACCGATGTTAAAAATCTTTTTTGCAGTACAAACAAATAAAAATGGTAAGTCTTATACATGTAGTAAAAACACCATTAAACATTATGTTTATAAAAATAAAATATAAATAAACAAGCAGGGTACTCATATGCGGTAGTTTTTCTTTTGTATACATCAAAATTATCAAATCATAACATAACACTATAATATTTCTGGTTAAATGGAAAAGAGGCGTACACTCAAATGGAGGTTGGTGAGGTGCCATGTGGCGTCTGGCACAGGCGTATTCCCGCAAGCCTCCATAGGACCTACCTTGTGGAGCCCTCGGACTTATGGCTCTTATTTGTAGACCATCTCCGTACCGCCCATTCATCCGTACTGTCCCCTCTGGGGACCTCTGACCCCTCAAGGATTTATTTCGCGTCCCTCGGGTTCGAACCTCAAACCTTCCTTCAAAGGTTCTTATTTCCTTCTCGAGTACCAATTGACCTAGTAGCTTAATTGGTACTCGAGAAGGAAATAAGAACCTCTGAAGGGAGGTTTGAGGTTCGAATCCGAGGGACGCGAAAGAAATCCCTGAGAGGCCAGAGGTCCCCAGAGGGGATAGTATGGATGAGTGGGTCAATTGGTACTCGAGAAGGAAATAAGAACCTCTTAAAGGAGGTTTGAGGTTCCAACCCAAGGGACGTGAAAGAAAAACCTTAAGGGGTCAGAGGGCCCTTGAGAGGACAGTACGGATGAGTGGACGGTACGGGGATAGTCTACCAATAAGAGCCATAAGTCCGAGGGCCCCGCAAGGTGTGTCCTATGGAGGCTTGAGGGAGTACGCCCCGGTCGGACTCTACGATAAAACACGCGTTAAATATCCTAAGACACACACACATATACAGAGATAATAGATTTTTCATGGTTAAATATCCTAAGTAGTCATTTTAAAATGTCAATGACCAACTCCACCGTGTAATGCTAGAGAATACCAATGTCTTGCAGTGTTGTATCCGCATAACTAACTAAGTATATGTCTGCTTCGTTGACCCTTGACCTAGCGCACTTAAGTTTCATGTTGTGCTTAAAAACCTTATAGAAATTGTACTAAATAACACTTTTTTAAATTTAATAGTAGTAAATAGCATGTCTTTAAAATATTTATAGTAAATAACAAATTAATTGTCTAAATAAATAATTTATCTTTTGATTTACAGTATAAGTAATTCGTATTTACATAATAAATAAATTTTATGGTGTAAATAATTTATTTATCTCTTTTTTATAATATAAATAATTCTAATTTACACAATAAGTAAATTATTTACATTGAAATATGCTATTTATTATAAATATTTTTGAAACTTTCATTTACTTCAAAAAGTTTCAAAACTCTATTATTTCCATCTTTCTCCGTCTTTAGCATGAATCTCACAAGTCCAACCGCACATTGTGGTAGTCAAATTTTCATAGCCAAATAACATATTATTATTTTAATATTATTTCCAAATGTCAATGGCTTATCTACATTGCATGACTTGAACAATTATTAATTATTGAATAAATATGTGTGGACTACATGGCATTCAATCGTGATATTCCTCAAATTGCGTTATTAGTTTCCTTGATAGTAATTTCTTTTCATTACTAGATATTGAATTGAATAAACACTAATGCTCTCGAGATTTAGTCCTGCATAAATATCTTAAAATGATCGTTAGTCAAGAACATGATAAAAGACATAGTAATATTTCTTGAACTATCTTAAATTTTAATATCAGCTACGAAAATATAAATATATCACATTTGATATCATATATAATGCTTAAATGTTATCTACTGTTTTTTAATAAATGTAAAACTATAGAATGCATGAGCTTAATATATAGGAGAAAATTTTGTGATATTAAATAGTATTTTTACATAATATCACACTGTTATCATTTTTACACGTTTGTTGTACCAAATAATATACGTCCTATCAAACACGATGTTATCAAAAACGATTATACAGTTGTATTGCATTTTCATATAAAAAGCAGTTAATTTATATTTGTTATCATTTATAATAAACATATAAAATTTTAAAAAAAATTAAAAACCAAACAATGTTCATAAGAGTTCAACTCATGAACAAACAGCTTCATGAAGGTGATGCATTTTTTTAGTTTGAAAATGTTAATAAAAGCGACCTTTCACATTATAAAAAACATCATTTTAAAAGCTTAGTTGCTTAAGAACATAGTTCAAACTTAGAGTTTGAAACTAAATTAGTTTGTAATTTAAATTTTATAAAAGAAAACACTATAATAAAATTATTTTAAACTTCATTTTTGTTATTTGAATTTAGAAGTCGCTAAATGGCCTATAAAATCTTTGAGGAGACAATCTGATGTTTTTATTGCACTAAAGCACAAAAGCCACGAGCACCTACGAAATCCTGGCCGTAGACTTTAAGTTTTTGGTTGGCATAAGCACGACAAGAAGCTTCAGGATGCTAGGCCGACATAAAGGACGCATGGTCCTTAGTCAGTTATTATTCAGGCCAATATGATACTACAAACTTGTCATAAGAGCTTGTATGCATAAACAAATAGGGTAAACACGATTAGTTTTTTTTTTTTTTTTTAATTTCATATTAGAATTCAAACTCTTCACTTCATGTAGACCCAGATATGAAATTATAATTCGGTCATGCCTCCAACCAAATGAACCATTAGTTTATATATTTATATATATAGATTTATCTAATGATCTTGATAATAATTGTACCTGTACAAACATAAAATATATATGTTAAAAAAAATTGAAATATGTCTCTTATATGTTTAAAGTCAAAGGTCACACAAGAAAATAAGAAAAACATGTGCATTTTTTAAGTGTTTGAAATCAGCGTCTAGCATCACGACATTGGAAATTTGAAGCCGCAGTGCTAGAGTTTGGAGCAATTTATTATCAGGAATATGGTGCTGGGAAGGAGGTGCAATAGTGCCAAAAAGATGGCAACATGTCGCCAACTCGAAAAATAGTGTGACATTAAGCTGTTTCAAAACATTGAGTTGATTGGTTGTGTACTTTCATGTAAAAATGAATACCTATTACCAACAGACATATTTTTAATAATAAATATGTTGTTTCATAAAAGAACACCATTACGTGAAAGATTGCATAAATTTTAATGGTTGCATTCATCATGAAAAGACACCCCTGTATTTTACCCTAGAATTTCCTTATTTTTTATATGTTGTTCTAGCATTCCACATTATTGCTAGATATAGAGTTTAGAGTTTGTTGTATATTGGAAGTAATTTGACACAAAATCCTATTAGCAAACTTTCGTAGTGGAGGGCAAATAAAACCTTAAGAAAAGTATTCTAATACGCCTCGAACCTAACTCTAGTTTCTAGAGCTTGATGAGGTGCAATCTGAAGACCAATTATATTGCAAATTACTTTAAGATATGTTCATTGTACTTTTTTCTATGAACCTAACCATGAGATATTGAGCCGAGAGGAGCTCCTTTACAGTTTAACTCCAAAGACTTTTTTTTTTTATTTCTTTTTTCGTATTTTGTCCCTCTAGAAATTTTTAATTTGCAATTTTCCCTCACTTTGCTCCCCAAAAGTTCTAATTATACCTCAAATTTTAATACATTTATATTTCAATAATATAAATGTAAGTATCAATCTATTTACATAACTTAATTTTTCTAATACAATGGTTGAAAATTTTATCGTTTGTATATATTGATGACATATTTTCTTTAACAATTGATCTTTTTTTTTATTTTTTAATATTATTTAGAATACAATTTTATGATCATTGACGATTATTATACGGTTTGTAGTATATTTTGTTTTCCAAAACTTTAATTTTCAGTTTTTGGTTTGTAATACAATAACTTTGTATTTTAAGGCATAAAATTATTTTAATCAATGTCTAGTCTACCTTTGTTCACAAATTATAAGCTTTGGACAATAAAAATTAATCATGCAATATTTGGACTGATCTATATAGTTGGCTAAGCTTATGTGTGTTTTGCGTCATGCTAGGCTCGTACGCAAAGCATCGTATCATACCTGGATGCCATGAGCCCAAAGCTCGTGCCTTGTCGTGCTTGGTACAGTAAGAACATTAGTTGTCCCGTTGGGCCTTTTAACACTTTTTTAAATATTTTTTCGGTTATTATGAACATAATTTTTGAACAAAAAAAAAATTAAAAAAAAACATTGAAAGTATAAAATAAAAAATAATAACAATTTTTAAAATAAAAGCAGTTACTATAAACTAACAGATTTTGTTTATAATTTGTTTATAAGGTTGAAGGCTTGTATATTTTGGGATAGTCATTTCCAAATGTCAATGGGCCAAAGTTGCCTTTTGGAGATATTGAATATCCTTTTATGCCTTTTTCAGTAATAAATAAATAAATAAAACTCTAAAAGAGAGAAAAGCCCGTGCCACAAATAATTTTGTTTATTTATTTATTTTTTGGATATGTTCTTAGTCAACCTTTGTTTTCTTTAATCAGTTTTATCACTTGTTTCTTCTCACGTAATATAATATAATTTAAAAATTGGCCAGTCAGCGTTTATTACTATATAAAGGGAGGCACCTAGTATCCCTTCTCATATTATCCCTCAAACGAACTGGTCAAGAAAAAAAATGAAGTGCTTTCAAATCTCTTCATCCTTTGGCAAAATTATCATCTTTCTTTTGTCATTTGTTTTGGTAGCTTCAGCTAATCACACTCATGAAGACTTTCTTCAATGCCTCACCACTCGTATATCAAACTCAAGCTCAACTTCAGAATCCATTATCTACACTCCAAACGATCCCTCGTATTCCACTATATTGAACTCATCCATACGGAACTATCGTTTTTCTTATCCGTCAACCCCCAAACCATTCGTTATTGTCACACCGTTTCATGTCTCGCACGTCCAAGCCACAGTTTATTGCTCCAGGAAACATGACATCCAAATCAGAACCCGCAGCGGTGGCCATGATTACGAGGGCCTTTCTTATGTGTCTGAGGTCCCTTTTGTCATGATTGACTTAGGAAACCTAAATTCTATTAGCATTGATGTCGAGAGAAAATTTGCCTGGGTTCAAACTGGCGCTAGGCTAGGTGAACTTTATTATAGGATTGCTGAAAAGAGTGAAAATCTTGGCTTCCCAGCAGGCGATTGCTACAGTGTGGGTGTTGGTGGACAGTTCGGAGGAGGAGGCTACGGTTATTTGTCGCGAAAATATGGCCTCGCGGCTGATAACATTCTTGACGCGGAATTCATAGATGCTACAGGAAGAATTCTTGATAGGAAATCTATGGGGGAAGAGTTGTTTTGGGCCATACGTGGTGGGGGACCAGAAAGCTTTGGAATTCTCCTTGCTTGGAAACTTCAACTTGTTCCTGTGCCGACAACAGTGACCGTGTTTGATGTCAAAAGGGACATGGAAGACGATGCCATTAAGAAGCTTGTTCATCGTTGGCAACTCCGTGCTGACAAAGTTGAAGAGGATCTTTCAATCTACATTAGATTCCAAACTGCAAATTCTACAGATAAAGAAGGGAATAAGAAAGTTGTGTTACAAGCTTCCTTCCGATCCACGTTTCATGGCCGTGTGGATCAGCTCCTTCAATTGATGCAAAAGGAATTTCCTGAGTTGAGTTTGCTACGGCAAGAGTGCACTGAGATGAGATGGGTCGAATCCTTTCTTTTTTTCAATTCATTCAGAAATGGAGAACCCCTGGATGTTCTACTTGATAGGAATATTTCTTTGAATACATCCCCATTTAAAGCAAAATCTGACTATGTGAAAGAGCCCATTCCTGATAACGTGTTCGAAGGAATGTTAGAAAGGTTATATGAACAAGAAGTAGGAGGAGTATTGATCGACCTGTTTCCTTTTGGAGGCAAAATGAACAATATTTCAGAATCTGCAATCCCATACCCGTACCGAGT
>CAMOHE010045665.1:0-13191 GCA_946598075.1 Artocarpus hirsutus | reverse complement strand
ATTAATCTCAACGCATGAGCCAAATAGGAATAGGAATAGAATAACTCTTCTTCTCTTTTCTTTCTCTCACTACACATCTACTGCTATGACTAATAGCAGAATTTTTGTAGTCCAACCTAGACTTTTAATGTAGAATGAATAAAGAATGCTTCTATTTATAGAGAATGAGAGACCTAATTAATTCTAAATGCTTCATTTATTTTTAATTTTAAATATGACACACAAATACTTTATTTCTGTCTTGTGCCAATAAGAAGGAAGGAGCAAAAAATATATGTCTGCTACCTAATCTAGTATGTTTTTCATAATTTAAATTTTCAATTTGAATAAATCATATTTATCAAAATTAGAAATTTCTAGAAAAGAAAACTTAATGAACAAGTCTTGAACTGCGCAAAGAACCCTTTGTTGTGTAGTTATATGTCATACACAGTGGCTCAACTGTGTGTCCTCCAAAGGTAATTATTATTTTTATTATCAAATAATCTTATTATTTAATAATTATAAATCAATTCATAATTAATTTTTTATGAGTGATATTTAATTCAAAATTTCATAATTTTAAATTAATTAATTAAACCAATAATTTCACTTGTCTAAACAATGTTTACAAGGATGGCAGGGAGACTACTAGACCCATAATTTCAAGCTCCAATAAAACCAATATCAATTAAACTCTTTAATTAATATATTACCCTTTTATTAATTCCATTGTTTCTTTACTAAAAATTTAGAATTGCACTCTTGAAAATTATTATATAATTACTCATATTTTAGAGTTGTCCATTTGATATAGTCATTGTACATAAATTGATTCTCTATAAATAATTCTTAATTAGAATAAGGTGAAATCCGTTAACCTTTCTAATTACTTTCTTTATTCTTGAGTGTCATTGATTCTCTAATGAATAATAATTCATGACTTAATCACGAATTGAGCATTCATATTATTCAAGATCCGAATCAATATTTAAGAAAATTTATCTACTTCTTGTTAGAGAAGGAATAGATTTCATCTTGTAATATTAACATTCCTGACTATCTACCTCATCATGCCTCCAAAATACAAGGGATAGGAAGATTTTTGAATTCATACCGAAAAATCAAAAGACTTAAATCCATAAATAGGGGTCCATTGATAATTCAAGATTGAGACTATCTTACATATGACCATCGATTGACGTGATTAGAGTTTGCTATATTCTAACTGAAATTATTTAGGCACTCATATCACATGATGTCCCTGTCTTACATAACTTATTAGGTACGGTACACTCATTTAATAACTCACAGCATTAATAGTTTGAATAAGACTGAATATTCCATTTTCAATTGAAATGACATACACTAGTAACACTGAATTCCATACTTTAATGGAATAATTAACCATATATTATTGATTATTTTAATTATCATCCTTAAATATTATCATTTTGTGTATAACACTTATATAAACATTTAAGGACATACAGATAATTATGAAATTTTTGCTGATATTCATAATGTATTCAAAATACATACACACAAATAAATACAGTGAAAAATTCATTTACTTATTTATAAATATGCCATTCACAAAAAATCACATGTTTAAAGGCATTTATCCTAATAGTTACTTCTACAAAACAACACAGTTTAAAATTGACTATGAGTATGAAGAAATAATAGACTTTAGGGGTTATAACTTATACGTTTTAAAATTAGGTAGACATGTTGGTTTATAATTCCTGTTTGACTCTTCAAAAAATGACTAGAAAATCAATTATAACAAAAAAGAAAAATGGCAATGTCTATCCATTGGGGAAACTCCAAGAACCCTTGCAGCTTTATAAGGTTGTAAGCAAAGATTTTCGGATAACACTAGGTCATTATCTATTAATCTGCGCAACTTCGTAGTTTTTAGATTAAACTACTTTAAAGGAGTACATTAAAAAAAGGAATTAATCTATACATATTTTCATATAGAATAAAAAAAATAATCTTATCTTGATAATAAATAAGTTTTAATAATTTTTCTTATATGCTGAATTATAGCGCAATTTGAGGTTGATAAACACTAGGCACGTACATGTAGACATATATGTTTCTTGCCTATGGCTTTCATGTCACATTTTTCTCTTATACATCACCATAAAAGCACATATTTAGGGGAGGAAGAATTAACCAAAAGATTGAGAGAGAGAGAGAGAGAGAGAGATAAAAATAGAAGCTGTGATTCTAGTGGCTATGATGATGAACTTTTGGGGGCCACAAGTTGTTGTTTCAAAAAAGGTGCAAGCTAGCATCAAGAGCAGGTTAAGAAGTGGGAAGAACATGACACTACATTGCCAGTCCAAAGCCGACGATCTAGGCCTGAGAATACTTCAGTACGACGAAGCGTTTAGCTGGGAATTCGGAGTCAACACGAGGGGAACGACACTGTTGATGTGAAACTCAGCGCCGATGGCTCGTCTCTGTTGAAGGCATATATGGGCTCAATGGGGAAACTAGGCTGCGGAAATATAGGTTGACGAGAGAATTGACTCAATTATATTTATTGAATTAAAATATAACTTTAATTTGTAAAAATTTTATAAATATCTCATAATGATATCATTAAAATTATTTATATGTAATTATATAATCAATATGTAATATTATTAAAATAATTACTATATCATTAAAGACATTTTTAAGATATTTTAAATTTTATGTTAGATTTTAATTTCATAACAATAATTGGAACACGTATTGTAATTTTTTCCCGGAAATATTTGTACTATTGGCCCATTCAAACAGTTGATTACGGAGGATTCATTAATGAGATTTTTGAAACATATTTTTATAAATAAATGTGATACAACTTAGAATGTGACTTAAATAAACATATTTTTTAATAGTATGGAATAACATGTAATTTTCTCTTTGATTATCTAGGCAACGTGACTGGACGTTGTTTCTTCTTCTTCTTTGAATAAACATGACTAGTCATATATTGGAAAATTTTGCATTAGTGTGAAAAATATTCGAACCTTGCTAAAAGTGTTATACTGATACTAATTGTTTGTGTGCCGCTATATTGGAGTGTTTGACTTTCTTATGTTTGACTTCTTCGGTTTAAATCAAAAATTTAATTGTTACAATGTAAAACTTTCATATATTATAGTGTCAAGCAAAAGTATATTCTCATATGGCTTAACATAATCATATAGCGACATGTGAGCTTCATACTATTTTTTATGGTTTACTTTTTATCTACTAATCATTTAACTTATGGCTTATTTTTTTTTTTGAAAAAAAAAAATAAAACCTTTTAAGTTTTTTTGAAAGAAGTAAACAAATAAAGAATATAAGAATTAAAAAATACATGTTATGGTGTGCATACCAGTTTCATTAAGGCAAAGGCTATTACTTCCAGTTGACCAATATTTGTATTGATGACGACAGTAACGGCCAAAGTTGAGGGTAGGGTTGACTTTTGAAAAAAGAATTTTTGGATTACTTTGGCAGCACATATTTTGAGTCAATATTTGATTTCTCACTTAAAAGAACCAGAAAATAGAATGCAGC
Source organism: Artocarpus hirsutus (assembly GCA_946598075.1). Classification (NCBI taxonomy): domain Eukaryota; kingdom Viridiplantae; phylum Streptophyta; class Magnoliopsida; order Rosales; family Moraceae; genus Artocarpus; species Artocarpus hirsutus. The sequence continues at coordinate 9,642 of CAMOHE010045665.1, read as the reverse complement.
AAATTTTGCAGACTAGAGTATAAAGCAAATACTGCTCCTTTTGTGCTAAAACATTTCAACTCACAATAATGATGTTATTCTTGCTATAATTTTTTTTTTTTTTGGATAATTGAATATAAAAGCTTCAATTAAGGGCTATTAGGGACAAAAATACAGCACAAATTCAACGCCAATAAAACAAGCGCTACTCTCAGGACTAGGCAGTTTAACTGTACGTTAGCTCGTACATGGCCCTCATAACATGATTTTGCCACACGTTGCCACATTCTAGTCCCGAATGATCCCAAATCAAATTCTTCTTGCCAATGGTACATACAACAAAGCTTAGACAACCATCTAATCAAATATCTAAACACCATCTGCTCTTGATTGGTAGAGGAGACTTACTAACAACAATCAGAGGTGGTCTCCTCACCTCCGTTATTATAAACTGAAAACACCAAAACCAAAAACAAAACACAAATGAAAATAAAGAGAGAGAGGTAAAACTTTGACAGAGGGTCGACCCTTGCCGTCTCCATCGCTTCGTCTTTAGCCTGGATGTGGACTGACCCGATCATCGGCGATTCCTCCCTGAAGCCAGCGGCCCCTTCGGATCCGGCCTCAAAGCCGATGATGCAATGCTTGGCCTCTTAAAGCTTGCTGTCATTACTAGATCCAGACTGCCGCATCATGGGCCCTCGAACCCCTACTAGATCCAACTCACCATTGATTTGTTCCTCTTCTCCCCAAACAATTCCTATTCCCTTTGGCTCCCCTGCCACTACGCAGCCATTAGCCCTTTCCTCCTTGCACTGTCGGGCCTTTCCCTCCCCTAGGATCTCCCAATCGTGGCCAGAAATTGCCATCCTTTGTTGAACCCGACCTCCTTGCTCATAGATCTCACCGGTTTCCTCCACAACCATCTCCTCCCAAGTGAGCTGACATAGAAATCTGCCAGCCCCATCTGTGTTTAGCTGCTGCAGTTCACAACCCTTCCTTCCTCCTTGTTTTCCCTCCATGCACCCTCTAGTTCGACTAGCCTCCCTCTCTTATGATCCGAGACCAGGCCACCATCCTGAAGGTGGCGTCGAGCTATGGATCAGGAAGGAGTGGGGGCGACACCCCTTGAAACTGGGGCTTTTTTAAAAATGATTTTTTCAAAAAATTTTATTTGGTCAATGACCTCTTTTTTTTTTGGTTTTTGGGCATAAAAAAACTAACTGTTTGGACATCAAAACAGTTCCAGTTTTTTTTTTTTTCCACCCTGGTTAGGTCCCTCTCCTCAATACAGTTCTTTTTCTCTTTTTTTTGAAAAAAAAGCTGGAGCAGTTTCGGTGCTCAAAAAAATCTTTTTTTGTGCAAAAAAAAGGTCATTTACTTAATTTTAAATTTTCTTTAACCATTTTTTCAAAATATCCCCTTGAAACCCTTAGACCTCCTTTTCTTTAACCTAGCAGAGCTCGACATAACCTAACTCGTCCTCAAGAGGGTCATTGAATCCTCTCTTAAGGAGGTGTTTTAGCCACGTTAATCTTGCTATAATTTTTGTTCTTTATTATTTTTGAAAACACATTATGCTACAATCTTGTGGTGTGTGCTACAATCTTGTGGTGTGTTTACTCGAGACAATAAAATGTGAAGAAAGAAGTAAATCATTTGTTTCTTGACATGACATTAAATAGATATAAGAATAATGACAAATTGACCCAAAAAAAAAAAAAGAGAAAAGAAAAAAACAGCTAAAGTTCAGCGAGTCTCTTTCTTTTTAGACCTAATCCAATAGATTGCAAAAACTACAACAGACAGAATAATGGAAGAACCTGCAATTACACAAGGAGTACACAACTCGATCTTTCTTGAAGAAGTCTTCTTTTTCCCTTGAGACACTTCTCCACTTGTATCTTTCTTTACTTCTACAAGAGGAGACTCATCCTCTTCCTTTTCTTCTTTAGGTGCTTCCTCCTCAACTTCATCTTCCTTTTTAAGACTCTCTTCTCGATCACGAGCTTCTTCGACTACGTGGTGCTCTTCTGCAAGGTGATCGGGTTCCAGTTTTGTCGACTTTTCTATTAATTCCAAGTCTTTGAAGGCTTCATCCTCTACTTTCTTAATCCCATCTTCAAACTCGCTTCTATCCAATGTTCTAGAAGAATTAGCTATTGTTTCCGATTCTGCATATGCTGTATCTTCTACTTTCTCAATCCCATCTTTAGTGTCACTTATATCCAGAATCTTTTGATGCTTCATTTCAAGAAACTCTTTTTTCTCTGCATTAGGTTCCTTGCGGTCTAAGGTAGCAACTTCCTCAAATGTCTGTTTTGTGGCTTGATCAACTTCTTCCTTTTGAGCTTTTATTGCCTTCTCTTTTTGCTGCTCACTTTGTTCACTGCTTTTAACACCATGCTTTTGGTGACATTCCTCTTTTTGACACAGCTTATCAGTGACTAGTTTTGCTCTATTCAATCTCTCTTCATCAACTTGCGGTTTATCAAATAAATCGGGTTCTTCCTTCTTTGCAATCTTTTGCTCTTCAACTTTTTTTGATGCTCCAATCGTACTATCTCCCTTCTTAGAAGAATCTCCCAGAGCCCGGTCAGTTTCATGCTTAGTTTTGATATTTGGTTCTTTAATTTTGCCTCCAACAATTTCCTTTTGCTTAGCATTCTGAGTTGAAGTTTCTCTCTTGGACCTCTCTTTATCAGCCTTCTTTCGCAACATTTGAACACTTTCCTCCACTTTCCCAACTTTTTTAGGTTCCTCCCTCTCTTTATCAACAACCTTTTCTTCTTTTACTTCCTCAATCCCAACCCCTCTAATTCCGTTAACCGATTTCGGCATCAAGATCGTTAAGACCGAATCTTGCTCGTTAAACTTGGCCTTAATTCGATCCAAAACAATGCCATCCGGTATCCAAAAAACTCTAATGAATCCTTTCAACTCCACCTCTTTCTTGTGCATTATCCACCCTGACATCACCATGTCCTGAACTGGCCTCTCCCCACTAATAGCAATCTGTGTCCCATCTTCATTTATCTTGATCCCAATATGTTCTCTCCCAAAACCTGCATTTTTGGATTCATTTCTAATTCATCATCTCCACCAAAATGTGCTTAAATGCAATAAATTCAATCATGTTATATTGACTACCATTTGAGAAATACTAAACAAAAATGTGTGTAATAGAACTTATTACTGTAGTCTAACATAGTATGTATATCATATAACAAATCAGAGTGTACTGCATATTGTGATTTTGTGTTTGCTTAATGATAAAGGATTATTAGCATAATATAAGACAATACAAGTTTGTAAGGATCATGGTATATACAAATGTAATGTGATAACACTCTTCACGAAAATAAATAAATAAATAAATAACCTTTGAGATGGGCAGTGAGGATGAACTTGCTTTCAGTTTCTCTCGACATGAATATAGGACCTGATGGGTCTTTGGCCAACCGGAAGTTGGTGGTGGAGGTGAGATCATCCCTAGTTTTGGTGATTTTGAGTCCTAATTCTAGCTCCATTGATGATTTCTCTTTGAAGAAAAAAAAAAATGAGATAAAGAAATTCAAGACAAGTTAAAAATGGGATCTCATGTAGCAAGCCAACACACAAAGGCAAGTACAAGATGTTACAAAAATTGTTAAATTGTGTATAGATTTGAGCAAGGCACATATTCGTTGCTTGCCTGATGACTATTGAAATAAAACACTTCTTTTTTGGGGAAAAAAGGGGGAAACTCATTGCAATTTGAAAGTACTTAAATTTAATTGCCGCTATATTCTTAGAGTCTTGCCTTGGCAGGAAGCAAAAGGCTCTGCTTGATACCAGAACGTGTAGTTAATGCCGATTGATTCCGTAAACGTGAATGGAAAGCCTCTTTCTTTTTTGTTGCCCTGCGATGAATTGTTGGATTTTTGCTTTTGCCCCAAAACTGGTAGTAAATTGGTAACTTACCATCTAAACTTTTAGCCTTGGTGAAAATCTACTGTTAAATAAAAGTATATATTAGTTTGATCACCATGATTAGAACTTGCAGAAAACTTGTTAGGCATGAAATAAACATTATGAACAAATCAATATTGCCTGAAAAAGAATCAAACGCGAAACTAAAGGTTTTTAGTGATTCAATCTTTTTATTAAAGCTACGTCCACTAATGAGTCTTCAGGAAAATTTTGTTACAAAGTTAGGTGAAAATTTGTGCTTTTGGGTGTAAAGTAAACGGCGTTCCGCTGCCCATTCTTTTGGAAGTCCAGCCCTTTTTACATAGCTGAGTTTGGGCTTATCTCCCATCTCATGGACGTCCCCCATTGCATCGTGGGCCTTAAACAATAGGTGTCAAGACCCGAAAACGAGGCCTGATTAAGTAAAAATTATGGAAAAATAAACCGAGATTATATGACAGAATTAGCTAAAACGTCATCAGCTTGTGTATAACTAAAATAAAAAATTCCCCCTCGTGAAGGATTAAAAGTTTATAGATAGTTATAGTACAGTCCACATACAAATACCAAAAACCAACGTCCGGATAAATTATACAATATAATTTACATTCAATAATTATAAAAATATAAGTCCGTTTGGTTTATAGATTTGAATAAAAAATTTGAATAAAGATTTAAATTTTTGTGAGAGAAAATACTGTAATAAAATGATTTGAACCGTGATTCGAACCACGAACCAAACGCACTTACTTAACTTACACTTTATAGCACTAAACACAGTCTCTATTACAATTGGTTTTGCAATGTTTAAATTTTGTAGAGATCAATAAAAAAATATTTGTTGCTGCTTTTACCAGAACCAAACATACAATTCACCAAAAATTATAATAATTAAACACTTACTTTTGAGAAGCTTGATTAACACTACTGAAGTGACCTGTATGGGTTTTTAGGACCTCGGATGCTCAGTACAACTTGAACTCTCATAGCTTCATAGTTGAAACTCAATTATACGATAGACATATCAGATAACGTTTGAAATCTCATTCAAAAACAAACAAGGTTGGTGTAAACAAGAACTGAGACTTGTTTTATCTTTTGCAATTCGTTAAAAAAAAACATATTTTCAAATAAGATACAGTTCAATTTAAGGGCTAAAAAACACTTGAAATGATTTAAAATCAAATAACTTAAAATCATATATTTTCATATAACTTTGACAATATAATATAAACAATTCTTAAAAACATTTAAGAATTGTTTTAGGTGAAAACAAGTTTAAGACAGGACTATCAAAAAAGGGGAGAGAAAAATCCCTTGGTATTAGCATACCGACACCGTTAGATCTGAACCGGTGCTAACCCAACATATGCTCCTCTATCTTCGTAATCTTAAAGCATATTTAAAAGTTAGAAACCGAAGCTCAAATAAATCCACACAAGTTTAATCATTAGTGTGCCATAGTAAATATATAAATAGCAATTATGCACAATCTTTCAAACATGATGCAACTATGCTCGAAAATAAAACTAAAAATACTTTTTGGTTTGAAACAATTTAAAACAATTTTTAAAAATAATACATTTTGAAAGGAGGCAAAAATGTGAAAATCACAAATTTAGAAAAATTTCCTACCTGTTAGTGTAGGGCACCACCATGCTGGTTGGGTTGGCTTGATTAGCCTACTGCCTAGAGCAGTCGGACTGTCGTCGAAAGGAGTTTGACATGTCGGTCTCAATGGCTGGCCGACCAGTCACTTGAAATCTGAAAAATTTTCATATTCTGTTCTCGGGCCTCCAGGCTCCAAACTCGATTCCAACCTATTTTTTAGTACCCAAATCAAAGAAAATGTATAAAAAAACATAAAATTATGTTATACAACATTTTAAAATTATTTTTTCTAAAATTTAAACACTAAACTCATACTGTCATAACTTTTAATCCAAACTTTGAAAAAAATAAACTTAGCTTACTTCCATTCCGATTTGAGAGTGTAAATCACTAGGATCTTTATCATAAATCAAACATATTTTTGGACTAAAACATGCTAAAAATTAGATTGCTACTTTTTATTTCACTAAATCTTGAATAATTCACATACTTCATTAAGTTACCCAAAATAATACTCAATACCTCTATTAACACACATGCATGCTCTAAAAACTCAAAAACTTAGTTCATGCTATGAAGATAAAAACATATTAAAATCATCCACTTTGGATTCAATAGAGGAGGAAAGACAAACCAGGTTTGGGTTTAAGATCCTACCTCAAACTTTGGAAAAAAATGGCTAGAACTTGTTCAATCTTGAACGTTAGCCTGAATAGATGATGAATTCTAAGTTTGTCAGTGCTTGGGCTTGAGTCTTTTGCATGAGTTAATGTCTGGTCTTTTTTAGAAGTTGAGAGAGAGCAAGAGAAAGAGAGAGGGAGAGGGAGGGGTTCGATGTGGTATCCTTGGGTTTTGAAATGGAGGAGCGGGGTAACATGTGAAGGAGTGGTGAGTTTTAGTTGGGGCTTTTATAAGATTGGGGGGAATGGAGTGGCATATTTGCAAATAAACAAACCTAATGGAAGAATTTTAAACATGAAATATTTTTACCTAGATTTTTAAATGGTGTAAAATTTAAAATGAATGCTAATAACAATTAATAAAAGTTTTAGCATATCAATTAAATTAAATTACATAATTAATTTTGTTTAGAAATTCATGGGAGCTACAAGTAATGAGCAGTGGGACACGTGTCATGCTCTCATTGGTCCCAAGATGCCTGAGTAGTATCCCTGAGATCCTAGCTTGTTAACTACTAATGCATTTTCTTTTTAACTAATATCGACTACTCTTCCCATAAAGAATCAACTAGATGACTTGATCGACTACTTTCTTGTAGCTACAATCTTTGAGTACTCGTCAATTGAGTCCTTGGGTTAGGCTCATTGCAACTAATTGCTTTAATCTCATGGTTAACTTAGGGACCACCAGTTGGGGCTGCAAATTTGGGCCTTCAAAATGAGACCCCAATAGTTAACCCCAACTCCTTAGTCAATGAGGGGCGACTACTAGAGTGACGTCGACGTGTTCATTGTTTTAGCTTCTTCATTATGAAAAGCATCTTATTGCATCATAACCTTCTTGTGAAGTAGCGAGTGTAAGAGAAGCTTAACACATGGCGTTCTCTCAGTTGTGGATTTCAAGTAGCGATGAAGGGTGACGTCAAAATATGAAAGGACAGTGCCTCAGCTTACACAAGGAAATGAGAAGACGTTTAATCTCAACCATTGGATGAATTTCTCAGCTCGAATCTCAATCGTTGGCAATTTTTCTTCGGACATAAAATTACCGTACTTTTCCCCAAGCACACTCATTTTACGTGTTCTTATCCTGGCTTTGGAGTGAGAGAGAAGGAGGAGAACAAAGAAAACTTACTTTTCAAAACACCTTCTCTTTGCTTTGTATTTCTACCCTGTAAAAACTATAATTTTTATTACAAAATAAATTATAAATAGTATAAAGTTTTTATATATTATAATAATAATAAAAAAATTATTATAGTGTAAAGTTTTTTGATGCTACAATAAAAGTGGTTTTAACTAACGATTTTCATCACCTTTCAAACACTGCTATGATTTTGTTTTCATAGCAGTGTGTTTTTTTTTCATTTTGTGTATTTTCATGGGCTTTACTTGATGTTTTACCACAAGAATCATCTGATTCTGAGTTATTTGGGTACTCTAAAAGTGCGTTTGGTTGGAGTATCTTTTGGATTCAATAGACTCAAATTTGAATTTGAGTATCAAAAATCATTTGGATATGTATTTGTTTATTCTAAAATCCGAATCAAATGAGTATCAAAAATCTAAGTTTTCAGAGTTCTAACCCCTTTAAACTCTTGATACTTGATATCTGTGCTATAATAAAAGTTGAAATTCTCTCTCCTATATTTGAAAAAAAAAATCATAACTTCTTCATTTGAAATCCAATTAAAATGATTCTTTTTATTGTGTTTTTAATGAAAAAAAATTAAGATTCATATTGTATTTTTTTAAGATCATTAATATTAATATTTTTTTAAATTTGTTAATAAATCAAAGAACTTTTTTTACCACCTCTCTAAACATAAATTCTATAAATTCTAAGTAGATTATAGTTAGTTGTTTTCCCCAAAGCCATGTCAAAGAAATCTATAGTAGTTGATTTACTGGGTGATGACTCTAAGGAACGAGCTTCATGGGACTTCCATGAAGAAGAAGGGGTCAAATGAATGGCCGCTTAGTTCCGGATGGAATTTGATTCACGTATTGGTGGTGTCGAGCCTAGTCAACCTACTGAAGAAAGAAATCGTCTAGGGGAACCTAATCCCAAGAACGACGAAGAAGCTCCAAATTGTAACACTCAGGTTGAAGTGTTCCTCGCAAAGCAAAACTTTGAGTCTGTTTTGATGATTGCCAAAGCGAGGTACGGGATCCCTAATGAAGCCAAAATGCAGCTTCCTTGTCTCAACGAGCAGGCGGACAAGTAGAATGGGGAGATAATATAAATGTACTAGAAATGCTTTGAACTTGGACTACGACTACCAATTCCAGTTCGTCCAAGAAGCGGCGGCTCACCACCTCATGTCTATTTCCCAGTTGATGCTAGATCATGATATGACTGCCCCTCGGACTCGTCTGGTGATAGAGGAAGCTGATACAGAGTTTATCTTGAGCGATTTCATAAACAGTTATAGGATGAAGGAGAATTTCGATGACCCCGATCGATTTTTCTTCGTTTTAGAAAAAGAAAGCAACTTATTAGCCACTTTGTGAATGCAGATTAAGAGTGCTGCTTTTTCATGTTTGTTTGCAAGGAATCGATTGACGAGTTGTCCAATCGATTTCCTTTTCCATTTTCTTGGGTTCATCTTGTTAAGTCGACAGAAAGCAACTTATTTAGTGACCTTGTCAATGCAGATCAAGGTGGCAGAAACGCTACTTTTTCATGTCCATTTGCTAGGAATTGATTGGCGAGTTGTCCAATCAATTCCCTTTCCATTTTTTGGGACAATCTTGGTGAATCTACCCCTTATTTTGTTTATTGTTCAACTGATGTGAATAACATATTGTTGGAATTGAAATGGGAAACGCAGCGTGAAAGGGGCAGGTCGTTGACAAATAAAAATTTTTTAAAAATTTTGCTCATCAAGAATAGATATATAATTTTAATTAATAAAAGAAAGCTTTAGGAATTTTACAAACCTTTTGAAGATTATCAGGGTATCATAGCTTTCCTCTTTGACACCACGATCTTCCAATCTAAGCCTCCACACCAATGGAAAAACGAGTGAGCGTCAAACTACAAAAATGAATTTTCCTCGCACTTTTCTGAATCTGCTATGTACTCAACACATGAGATAGCAGACATTTTTTTTCAGAGAAGAACTCTCAGTTTTTCTCTCTGAATATTTTGCAAAAGTTATGCGAATAAAAAAAAAAACTCTAGAGATAACTGTTATCTCTCCCTATTTATAACTGAACAGTTAGTTATTTTTCAATTGACTTTTCAATATGAAAATAATCATCATATCACACATATGGAGAAATGATATATTTTATAGGAATATATCCTTTTAACTTTCCCTTTCCTTTTTCTTTTTCTTTTTCTTTTTTTTTCTTCCTTTTCTTTTCCTTGCCGAATCACGTTATCCGTGATTTAACATACATATATATATATATA
>CAMOHE010045664.1:0-26666 GCA_946598075.1 Artocarpus hirsutus | reverse complement strand
AGTGTCCGAGATATTACAATGCCACAAGAAAGGTTGAACTTCATTAACCAAGGCCCTAATTAGTCCTTGAAAAACCAGCTAAAAAGATATACAACCTAGATAGCATCGATAGAAGATGTATCTTACTATGACATGACTTTTCGAGCTGATATTTCGTGCCTTGCTTAATATATTGTTCGTTGAGCATAATTTAAGTTAACCAAAGTTTCAGGAATTTTTTTGAAATATTTCGTGGTGAAACGATTTGTCCCCCTACGAAAATTAAGATCGTAATTAGTGAGGAACATAAAATATATCATTATATCTAGATTAAAATTCGTATTGTTAAATAGTAGTAGTTTAATTAAATTTTTGTGATAAAGCTATTTGTTCCTCTACCAAAACTAAGGCAAGCTAAGTTATTTGAGCATTCACAAAACTAGATGAAAATTAGTCTAATAAAAGAGTCATAGATATCATAGAGAATTTAGTTGTTTAAGTTGTCTTAAGGTTTTTAAAAATAATATCTTAAATGCAAAAATTCAAAATATGTTGCGGCAATATCCACACTGTTAGCCTCCATCTTCATGTCTCAAATCAACCAATCTTTCAAGTCAAGGTTAAGGAGTTAGTCGCTTATAAGAATTTCCTACAACATGAAAAACATGGAGATCAAATGTTCAACAAGTGCAAACATGAATTTGACTAAACAATTTAAATAATTGATGTATGACAAGTTATGCATAGTCCAGTTATGCTGATCACATCTTACAGGCCTTGTGTTAGTACCGATGCATGCAATCAGTGGGGAGATAGGGAAGGAACCCTCCAACAAATTGCAACTTCTTAACTTGTATGATTCATAAAAACCTTAAAAGACGAAGGTTGGCACGATACTTAGTTTATTTTAATTTTATTTACCTTTTAAATTATTTAAGTGAACATACATATATGTCCCTTCCATAGTAAACATATTTCAACGTCGTCAAAAATAGAGACAATAGCTTTATCGTATCACCAAATATATACACACATATGATCCGCAAATGTAATCAAAATATTTTTAAAACGTGGCGGCATGTTGTAGGAGAGGTTTGTACTTAGATTCCGTTATTAAAGCATAGTTTGGAAACATTTCTCATCTGTTCTTAGTCAACCTAAGGTCTTGTTTAATCTAACACACGACTATTAGGTTCATTCTCAATGGGTTTGATTTCTCCAGATTTATTTTTCCTTTTTCACAATTAATTAATTATTAATTTTTATAATTAATTATTAATTAACTTAAAAATACCAAGTTAAACAATTAATTAATTCATTAATTGTCTTAGTATTCCTTTTTTCATTATTTATTTGTTATAGTTAATAATTAGTTATTATTAGGCGTCCATAATTATATTTAATTAAAAATCATTAAGATTTTATTAATGCAGTTGGGCTTGGTGTACCTAATAGACCGTCTAAGCTACTTCCGATAACCTTAAATTATACTAAATTAAAATGCTATGATTTCATCACTACATTAAGGGTTACCTAATTGACCATCTAGCTTATCTTTGGTAACCTTACTTGATGTTTTGAGTAAGTAGGGTCTTATTCATAAGTTTCGGTCCTCATATTTGTTCTTAGGCCTAATTAGCATAAGTGGGCCCTCTAGAATATGAGAAAATTACATGTTATGTCATACTTTTAAAAAATTGTGTTTATTTATGTCATACTTAAAAAAGTTTATGTAAGAGTGATCACGGGCAGTTTGGACAAGTTTTTCCTCCAAATTATTAATCAAACCAAAAATAAATTTTATTTTTAGGTAGTTTGGGTGGATTGATATTTTTACACTGATATTTTTACACAAACCAAACTAAACCAAAACACTCATAAGTGGTTTGGGTGGTTTGGTTTGAGTAGTTTTTTAAGATTCATAACATATCTCGCAACTTGTCATGACTTGAAAAAAGGGCCACGACCGTTGAAAATAATTATAAATTAAATTAAATTAAACTGTTAAGGTGGAATAGACTCATAAATAATGATATCAATAAAAACTATTGTCTCGCTAGGATTTTTAACTCCATATTGTGGCATTAGAATATAGTCAAAGAAGTTCATATGCTAATGATACTGTTTTTCAATCCTCTACTATTTTTGAATTATGGTTTGCAATTAGGTTAGGAATATTGCTAGAGAAACATTTTTTTAATCACAATTCCAACTAAAATAATTTAACAACAACAACAACAACACAAATATTTACATTAAAAGCATACATTAAAATAATACATAGAGAGTTTAGAAGGAACCTAAAATTGTATATAAGCTTCTATTCTCTCTCAAAATACAAACACTCAAAACAAATAACATAATAATTTTTTCCCTTTTTTCTTTTTTTCTTTTCCTACGAAGCATTTCCACAAAAGATTAACATATTGCAATATATTATAGACATAATATGGATACATATCGAGAGTATAAAAGACTCCGTATAATCAGCTATCCTAATCATGCAAGCATAGAGAATGCAAGGGCATCAAGAAACAAAAGATCAAACCTTTAACGTGATGCATTTCGAGAGTATTAGTTATTCCATAATATTAGCCATCTCGACACTAAAGTCAATGAATCTAAAGATTTTAACAACATCATGTCTTAAAAACTACAGAATGTGGAGGAGAATGGTTATTCAAGACAAGAAATACAGACAAATATACTATCAGTAAAACCAAAAGATTAAAGGTAGAAGTTTAAATCCAACAACTTAGGTTATTGTTATAATTAAATCTACACTGCCTTCCTGTAGTCATGAATTAACCAAGGACATCCAAAAGAATCAACCATCTAAGGCCTTTTTCACACATTATAAAAGAGTAGAGATAATGTTAACATATCAAAGATCTGTAACATGTCATATTTTTTCATGCCAAAAATCCAAAAGTATACATATAAAAAGTTTAGCTTTTCACTGAGGTTGTAAGCCCTAGCTCAAACCTTTACTTTTCATCCATGCTTTCTTGAACTTTGTCATTTCTAACCATATTCAACTAAAGTAGGCTATCAACAACAACATTCTCAAAGTCATCAAAGTGCATAAGAGGTGGAAAACATATAAGAAACAAAAGGATATCTATACGGTCATGTTTGAAGGAAAAATATTCTAATGGTAATTATGAAAGAAATGTTTCTAAGCAGCATATGATGATATTTTAAAAAGCTGTAAGTAATACACTTAAGGATTGTGTTTGTATGAAAAAATAATTTAATAAAGTGGATATGAAAATAGATAAGATATTAGAGAAGGAAGCAACAAAAAGGAAGTAAAAAAAAAAAAAAAGTGAGAGGGAACAATAATGAAAGACTAAAAGATGTTAAAAAAAGGAAGGAAGGACAAAGAAAAAAAAAACAAAAATAAAAGCAGGACAAAAAGTTAGGATGAAATGTGTCGTCCTTGTATGAAACCACAAATGAAACAGATTCATTAAGCTTAAAGATGGAAAACTACTAAAGGGTATATATAAGAAGTGAAAGGATTTTTCAATTTTTATTATCAAAAAATATATGAAAGGTCAACTACAAAGAATATTCTGGTGATAAAAATGTATATTATACCCAAAATATCAGGTCATATTTTTTTTCTTTTTAGAAAAAATAGATATATGTATAGAATTATGTAAAAACATACATTTTTAAACAGAAAGTACTATAAGCAGTCATTTTGTGTCTATGTTTCTTTATCTAATCATCAATATGCATACAAACTCTTATTTTTATTTATCACCCGTAGATCACAATCTTAGCAATACGAAAGAAAAAGGAAAAGAAATTAAATGAATTTTTTTTTTGTTTTTTTAAACTTAAAGAAAGGGGGTTAGAACCCTATTTTTTTGGTAGAATTAGATGCGGTTTTACTCCTAAATTATACCTACAACCAAAAATGAAATTTCACATTTTTCTAAAAATAGCAAAGTAATATAAGACAACCGTTTCATTATTGTGCTTGATTTTTATCAAAAAAGTGAGATGATACATAGTTAAAAGAGAATATGAAGGGTGACATTTCACAAATGGTTTGCTTGATAAGCTCAGTTTTAACTATAATTTTAATTATAAATAGTGTAAAATTTTTACATGTTATAATAATAATAAAAAAATTATTATAATGTAAAATTTTTATATATTATAATAAAAATAATTTTAATTAATAATCTTTACAGCCTTACCTGCATCCTATAACAATTCTCAAAAAAGACAAAAACAGGTGTTACAAGGAAAATTTGTCGAAGTGGAGTTTTAAACCATTACGCCCAACAACCACGCAAGTAACGAGGGAAAGCGTATAACAACCCACGGCGCTTAAAAAAAAAAAAAGGAAGAAAGGAAGCCTTTTGATTGGCCAAAAACCACTTTCCTTCACAAATGGAATCAAATCAACCAACAGCTGTTTCTTTTTTCCAATAAAAAAAATCCACACACAACAACATAGTATAGCAAAGTCCCATCTCTTCAAATAAATAAACAAAGAAAAATCCCACAAAAAAAAAAAAAGCAAAATCTCCTGAAAAATTTTTTCCCCGCCAATATCCATTTCCCACGTGGCGGCTCTGAACAAATTGCACAATTCCCATTTTACCATTTGTCTCGGTGACGCAAGTCAACCTCCACAACCCCCAAACAGAACAAAAGGGGAAGTGTTAAGGGTCTCTGTTTTTGTCCAACAAATCTGAAACAGAGGACCTGAAACTGAAAAAGACAATGAAATCAGAGACTTTGACGTTAGTTCTTGTCAACCTCGCCGGAATCATGGAGAGAGCCGACGAGTCGTTGTTGCCTGGCGTCTACAAAGAAGTCGGAGCCGCTCTTCATACCGACCCGACCGGTTTGGGGTCGTTGACTCTTTTCCGGTCAATAGTTCAATCTTCGTGCTATCCTTTGGCGGCTTATCTCGCTGTTCGCCATAACCGAGCTCACGTCATTGCTCTCGGCGCCTTTCTCTGGGCAATCGCCACTTTCTTCGTCGCCATTTCGTCCACTTTCTTCCAGGTGAGTGTTTTCTTTTGTTTTTTCTTTTTCTGTTTTTTTTTTCTTGTCTTTTGTTTTTGTGGGAAATCTATAATGTGTAAGTTTTGATTTGACTGCTGTTTTTAAGCTTTTTATTTTTATTTTTATTTTATTTTAAGGTTCAGATCTACGGGCTTGGTTGAATTAGGATTAATTGGTTTATTGGTATTTTTTCCCTTCTTTGTTAATTTCTTGATTACTTAACGGAAATAATTTCTTCTATAGGAGAATAACGAAATAAAAAGAGGGAAACTTTTTCTGTTTCCCTTCTTAGTTCAAGAAAAAGGGAGGTACAAGAGCTTCCTAGTTTTGGACTATTATTAACTTACGGCTACTTCTACACTTGGCCCACTTCTTACATACAAATGTATATAAAAATGTATGTATATATTGGAAATTACAAAATATACAATTTACAACTAGTTTTACGCATCAATTTTTTTTTCCCAGAATATGTCTTTCAAATTCTTATTACGTTTGTCATTCAGATTGCTCAACATCACTGATTGTCAAAAATAAATTTAAAATACATATGTGCCTACTGGGATAAGGGTTGTTTAAATTTCTTAGGTTTACGAAATTCATATTAGTTAATGGCTAAACCTATATTTAATGAGAAACTAGTAGAGGATAATCTGATAAATCTTGGGAATTTACTTTGTGATAAAAAATTACAGATTCTACATTCTTTGCACAACTTTGCTAGAAATGTAAATCTGATATTCACTTGCCTAGTTTGGTCACATATGCTTTAGGTGGCAGTTGCAAGAGGCCTAAATGGAATTGGACTTGCCATTGTTATACCAGCAATTCAATCTCTTGTTGCAGACTCAACTGATGATGGCAACCGTGGCACAGCTTTTGGGTGGCTGCAACTAACAGCAGGCCTCGGCTCTACCGTCGGCAGTCTTTGCTCGGTGTTAATAGCCTCGACGTCTTTCATGGGAATCCCCGGTTGGAGAATCGCCTTTCACCTTGTTGCTCTCATTAGTATCATAGTTGGTGTACTAGTCCATTTGTTTGCTACTGATCCAAGATTCTCTGGGACAGATAGTAGAGCCAAGGATGAAATTTCTCGAAAGTCTTTCATATCGGAAGTGAAACAACTAATGAAAGAGACAAAATCGGTTATTCGAATTCCATCTTTTCAGATAATTGTGGCTCAAGGTGTTTCTGGATCATTCCCTTGGTCGGCCATGTCATTTGCTCCAATGTGGTTAGAGCTTATTGGATTCTCCCATGAGAAAACTGCTTTTCTTTGGACTCTTTTCATAGTTGCTTGTTCGTTAGGAGGCCTTTTTGGAGGTAAAATGGGGGATATCCTCGCGAAACACTTGCCTAATTCCGGAAGGATAATTCTCTCGCAGATAAGTTCTGGCTCGGCAATTCCTTTAGCTGCAGTTCTGTTGCTCGCGCTGCCTGATGATCCGTCAACAGCGTTCATTCATGGACTGGTTTTGTTCATTATGGGATTGTCAGTCTCTTGGAATGCTCCAGCAACTAACAAGTACGTATCTAAACCTTAAAAAAAGAAAAAGAAGAAGAAAATCTTTTTGCTCTATTAGTTTGTCAGGTCTTACGGATTCTATCAAGACATTTAACATTAGTGAATGCACAACGACAATAGGATTTGAGAGCTAAGCGTTTAAGCCTAAAGAATGCTCTACTTTTTCTCTCTATGAAGCTCTTAAAAAAACGAGTGTTAAAAGTGTGATCTCTTTAAATATTCAAAGCCTAGGTATGGCAAAGGTCTAGCTACATTCCGCTTCACCTAAGATCTAGGTTTAGATCTGATCATGATCTGACTTAAATATAACTTCTGCTGCAAAAAATAGTCTGTTTGAACTTTGCCCGAATTCCTGCTGTCAACTCCTAAGAACTATCTTGAAAAAACTGTTTTGACTTCACCTGAACTCTTCAACGTGTTGAGAGATGACTTAAACTTATCATCCAAATAAATTCAAACTCGAAAATTGTTGTTTGCTTCTAAGCCAACATAATCAGATTCATACACAAATTTGATATACAAAACACAAATCAGATAGCTTCGAAAGCAAGTTGGTTGATCCAAGGCAAACCTAGACGCCATTATGGACAAAAGATCAACTACGTAAAATTCAAATTAAACTTGGCTTAAAACTGTGACTCCAAACTTGAATATAAAAAAATTTCTAAAACAAATTCGGATGATCACAGTGTCAACCTTGAAATGCAAAATCTGAATTAAATAATTTAAGTAGCTCAAAACAGATGGGAATAATAACAATTCGAACTTCGACTCCGAATTATACAAAACCAGCAGCGAAACAAATTACAGGATTAAACATTGTTTTTGAGAACCAACAAAACGACAAAAACTTAGGATTAAAATCCTGATGGGATTCATTACATTTTGGTCAGTGATGGACATGAGTGAAGTACAATTTAGTTGAAGACATGAGCAACTGATTGACTTCTGTGGGAATTCATATCCTAGTTGAACCCTGCCCATTTAGTAATCTCTGTAACTAATGACTTTTAACTCTTAAGATCTAGCCAAATTGGAATGAAATCTGGAAACAATATGCTCTATCTAATCTCTTCTTACGAACACGAGGGAACGAAGAAAAACAGAATATGACTCTACTATGATATTTTGGGATCTTTTGATATTTAAATGCTATCACAGTCCAATCTTTGCAGAGATAGTACCTGAGAAGTCTCGGACGAGCGTCTATGCCCTTGATCAATCCTTTGAAAGTGTATTGGCTTCGTTTGCGCCCCCGATCGTTGGCATTTTGGCACAGAATGTTTATGGTTATAAACCAATCCCAAAAGGGTCATCAAATGTAGTAGAAATTGAAACAGACAGAGAGAATGCCGCATCACTAGCTAAGGCGCTCTACGCTGCGACTGGCATTCCAATGGCTATCTGTTGCTTCATTTACTCCTTCCTCTATTGCACATACCCGAGAGACCGTGAGCGAGCTAGAATGGATGCTTTGGTAGAGTCAGAGATGCAACAGCTAGAGGAAGATAACTCTCCTTCAAGAGAAACTCACCTTTCGGAACCAAAAGAGTTAAATAGAAAGGAAAGAAGCGAAATCGACATAGAATATGGGGAAGAAGTTGGCCTTGATTTGGATGATAATGATGAAAAGTATTTGCTTTTCGATGAGCAGAACCCGCAAAGGAAGTAGGATTTTGTAGAGTGAGTAAAAGGCTTCCATAAATTCCAATTTAAATTTGAACCATGAAAGAATTTTATTCACACACTTTTTAATGCAATTATTTTGTTTCAAAGCAAATTTTCGGTTACTCTTTTTATTGGAGACTGACCCATGTATGTTCCTACGAATTCAGAAAGAAGAATGCACCTTAATTTATGAGCTCAATTTGATTATTATTGTCTGAGCATGTTTATTTGGACCATGTAACTTACTAATATAATTTTTGTCAAGACTTCCATGCAGATTTTTTTACCCTAAATTCATTGTAAAATAACAAAAGTGACTATTTTTCGTACTCCAATCTGATTCCTTTTTCAAATTGTATAGCACCGTGACTATTTTCTAGGAGAAATGTCTTCTGTTAGAGAAGTCCAAGAAAATACCGAAAAAAACGTACTTGGCTTTCTGTGCTACTAGAAGTTTTGGATTCCTTGAAATTCCGGCGTGAAGCTTTCTCTGTTAGGGACCTAATTAATTATATCTTATCATAATTACATTAAAATAATATATATATACACGCTGATTTCATTAAAATAAAAGTATACAAAATTAACAATCTGATAAAAATTTGACGCTACCGGTGGCAATTTTTTTGGGCTTGACCAAGAAAAGTTTTCATTCTGATGGGTCCAAAATTAAGTGGTTCATATTTGTCCTATCCCCCGGTAAAAATTGCATGACAATAATCACGACCATAATATTCTTTGAAATTAACTTTCCACCAAAAACCCCAGAGCTTTGCGAATACCTTGTTACAACTATTAGGGAATTAGACACCTCTTAATTTTAGGACCATCAAGAACGAATAATTGTAGAAAAAAAAGAAGAAAAGAACACCAAAATTTTATACAAGTTAGTCCAAATTTGAGACTACATCCTGTTTCTGCCGCTACAGATTCCACTATGATGAGAAGATGAATACAGATTGCAAGAGAAATTTTATCACAAACTCTCAATTTGCCTTTCCCAAATCTCTCTTCTACCTAGCACTCTTCGTGGGAATTTCTTTTTTCTTTTTTTCTCTCAACAATAAAGCTCTCTCACAAAATATGCCTCATTTAAAATAATGTCACTCTCACAACCCTAGCCACCTTATATCTATTTAAATACCCCAACGAAGAGAAAAACACTTCTATTGAGAAAACCCTAGTAGCAACACGTTTTGGGCCTTCAAAGAATACTAACTGCAGCAAAAAATCGCAAAGGGGCAGATCTCTAGCGTCGTGGCCCCCAAAACCAACGCCACGGTGTTGGTTTGATTCTGGGCGAACGTCACGGTGCCCAAAACTGGTGCTGCGGCACCTGGGCATTGCCCTTTTCCTTTTTTTCTCTTTTCTCTTTTGCTGGGTTGATTTGGCTCCACACCTGCAACAATCTTCCACTTGGAGACTAATCAATCACCATGTCTCCAACTGCAGCGGTAACAACTTCTCACGCCTCACGGAGAAGTCCAATTGAAGTTGCGTACAACTTTAGTTTCTCGATTGGAACAGTCTTGGTAAGCATATCTATTGGATTCTAACTTCCAAGAATCTTCTCAAGCTTTAACACTCCATCTTCCAAAGCCGATCTGATGAAGTGATACCGCAACTATATATGCTTCGTTCTAGCATGAAATGTAGGATTTCTCGCCAAGTGATAATGCTCTGACTGTCACTATGTAGTGCACTTTTTTTCTGCTTGTGACCCAGTTCTTCCAAGAATGATTGCAACCAAATCATCTCTTTGCTTACTTTAGTCATCGCCACATACTCTACTTCTGTTGTAGAGAGTGTAAGTATCTTTTGCAGCTTTGAGACCCAGCTAACTGTTGCACCACCCATAGTATAAACATAACTAATGGTACTCTTTCTGTCATCAATGTCTTTAGCCATATCAGCATCTACATAACCCTGTAATCCCAAGTCTGACTTCTTAAATCACAGTGCTAAACCTGTAGTGCCTCTTAGGTATCTAAGAATCCATTTTACTGCCTCCCAATGCTACTTGCCTGGATTGCTTATGTACCTGCTCACAACTCCCACTGCATGTGCAAAGTCCAGTCTGGTATAAACGATGGCATACATGAGACTACCTATTGCTAAAGCATAAGGCACTTTAGCCATGTGGTCTCGCTCCTGCTCCGTGGTCGGTGATTGCTCCTTTGATAACTTTAAGTGACTGGCCAAAGGAGTAATCACAGGCTTCGCATTACTCATGTTGAATCTATTCAGCATCTTTTCAACATATTCTTCTTGTGACAGTTTCAGACCACTACTATTCCTTGTTATTCTTATCCCAAGGATTTGTTTTGTAGCACCTAAATCCTTTATTGCAAACTTCTTAGACAGCTCCTTTTTTAGCTTGTCAATCTTCTGTTTGCTTCTTCCTGCTATCAACACGTCATCGACATATATCAACAATATAATATAAGAGTCACCAAAATTCTTCACATAACAACAGTGATCTTCCTGACATCTGAAGAAGCCATTGCTACACATAAATCTGTCAAACTTCTTGTACCATTGCTTAGGAGCTTGTTTTAGGCCATACAAGCTCTTCTGAAGTTTACACACCAAGTTCTCCTTCAATACTTCGAAACCTTGTGATTGCTTCATGTAAATCTCCTTCTCCAAATCACCATTGAGAAAGGCTGTCTTAACATCCAACTATTCCAAGAACAAGTCTTCATTTGCCACTAGCGCAAGTACCATTCTGATCGTGGTTAGCTTCACCACCAGAGAAAAAATCTCATTGAAGTCAATGCCTTTTTTCTGTTGGAAGCCTTGACCACTAGCCTTGCCTTATACCGTTCAGATTCATCTTTTATCCGGTATACCCATTTGTTGTGCAAAGCCTTTTTGCTTGTGGTAACTCTATCAATTGCCATGTCTGATTGGACATTAAAGAATCCATCTCATTCCCCATGGCCAACTCCTATTTCACCAAATCTTTAGCCTACACGGCTTTATCATAACTCTCTAGTTTATCTCTGTTAGTCAACAAAATATAATATAGGGAAGGGGAGTATCTCTATGGCGGTCTGATGGTCCTACTAAATCTCCTGATTGGAGTTGCAATAGTACTTTGGTTTCCTTTTGGAGCAATATTTTCTTGGTCTTCAACTTCTAAATTCTGCACTTCCACTTCAGGAAGATCCTTCAATGGAATCACCTCAAGCTTCTTACCATCAAAACATGAACTTTTGGAGTCATTTCCATCTCTGCCCTTATACAAAACACTTTCATTAAAGATCACATCCTTGCTCCTGATAATCTTTTGATTTTGGTCATCCTAGAGACAATAACTAAACTCAAGTCCACATAACCAACTAGAAAACATTTCTTACATTTTGCATCAAGTTTACTTTTAGCAGTAGAATCAATATGAACATAAAAAACACAACCAAATATTTTCAAATAGGAGAGGTTAACCTTTTTACCACTCTATACTTCTTTCGGTAGCTTGAACTTTAACGGTGTGGACGAACTTCTATTGATCAAATGAGCTGCTATGTTAATTGCCTCAGCCCAAAATGACTTTGGCAGCTCTGCATGTAACCTCATGCTTCTGGCACGCTCGTTCAGAGTTCTGTTCATCCTCTCAGCTACACCGTTCTATTATGGTTTCCCTAGAATAGTTTTCTTCATCTTTATTCTAATACCGCTTGAAATCGTCATCTATGTGCTCTCCTTGATTATCAGACTGCAAGCACTTTACTTTCAAATTTGTCTCATTCTCCACCATAGCTCTCTATCTCTTAAAAGCATCAAAGACATCATATTTGTTTTTCAAAAAGTAAACCCACACTTTCCTGCTTGAGTCATCAATAAATGTCACATAGTAACTTAAGCCACCTAGAGAAGTAACCATCGAGGGTCCCCATACATCTATATGAACTAGCTCTAATTTCCTAGACTTAGGCTCTCTACCCATCTTTGAGAAACTGACTCCTTTTGCTTGCCAAAGATGTAGGCTTCACACAAACTGTGATCAACAGTTTTCAATCCTAGCAATTTTCATTTACAGTGAAGCACCATTCCCTTCTCACTTATATGACTGAGTCTATGATGCCATAGCTCAATATTAGCAACAGAGTCAACGACTGCTATGGTATCTCTGTAGCTAGAGTTAATGTAGAGAGTTTTAGCTTTATGTCCCCGAGCAACGACCATGGCTCCCTTTGTGACTTTCCAACCTCTACAATTAAAGGTCACATTATATCATTCATCATCCAGTTGCCCCCCCAAAATCAAGTTGCACATTAGTTTAGGTACATGTCTCAACTTATAATCTTCCACATAGATCCATTAGGCATTTTCAAACTGACATATCCAATGCCAACAATATTCAAAGGTTTGTTGTTAGCAAGATAATCCTTTCTATAATTTCTAGCAACATAGTTCTCCAAGACTTCACGGCGTGCAGTAATGTGGAATGACGCTCCTAAATCTATCACCCATGATCAAGGGATTTGTCAACAGACAAGAGTAAGGCATCATGTGCTTCTTTAGTGGTAGCGTTTGCGATATCATTATTCTTGTCTTCGTCCTTCTTCGGAGCCCTGTAATTCTTTTTCAAGTGGCTAGTATTTCCACAGTTCCAGCACTCCACAGTTCTACTGTTCCTCAACTTACTTCTCCCATTCCTCGAATTAACCCCTTTTGCCATTGTCCTTGTTGCAATGCCTTTTAGGTTTCCTGCCCCTATTCTCAACATTAAGGGCCGAGTTCGATGTTAAGGCTTCACCAGAATTCTTTTTTTGAACTTCTTTCGTTAGAATAGAGTTCCTGACATCAACAAACTTCAATTTAGCATTCTAATTAAATTTGTAATGGCCACCCTCATGGGTTCCCAACTATTCGGTAACAAGGCCAAAAGGATTAGGGCATTGATTTCATCATCGAATTTAATCTCCATCGAGACTAATTGATTTAGAATGGTATTGAAATTATTCAGATGCTATACCATCAAGGCACCTTCAAGCATTTTTAGATTAAAGAGCTTCTTCATGAGGCGTGCCTTGTTATTTGCAGGAGACTTCTCATACATCTCTGACAACAATCTCCACATTGCAACAATCTCCCACTTGGAGACTAATTAATCACCATGTCTCCAACTGCAGCAGCAACAACTTCTCACGCCTCATGGAGAAGTTCAACTGAAGTTGCACACAACTTCAGTTTCTCGATCGAAACCGTCTTGGTGAGCATATCTAGTAGATTTTGACTCCTAAGAATCTTCTTAAGCTTTAGCATCCCATCTTCCAAAGCCAACCTGATGAAGTGATACCGTAATTGTATATGCTTCGTCCTAGGATAAAGTGCAGGAGTTTTCACCAAGTGAATGGCGCTTTGACTGTGAATGTGTAACGCATTCCTTTCTTGCTTGTGACCCAGTTCTTCTAGAAACGACTACAACAAAATCATCTCCTTGCTCACTTCTATCATTGCCACATACTCTGCTTCTGTTGTAGAGAGTGCAACTATCTTTTGCAACTTCAATAACCAACTAACTACAGTGCCACCCAAAGTGTAGACATAACCGGTGGTACTCTTTCTACCATCAATGTCTCCAACTATATCAGCATCAACATAGCCTTATAGTCCTAAGTCTGACTTCTTGAAACATAATGCTAAACCCGCAGTACCTCAGATATTTGAGAATCCACTTCACTGCCTCCCACTGCTGCTTACCTGGATTGCTCATGTACCTACTCATAACTCCCACTGCATGTGCAATGTATGGTCTGGTACAAACCATGGCATATATGAGACTGCCTATTGCTAAAGCATAAGGAACCTTGGCCATGTGGTCTCGCTCCTGCTCTGTGATCTATGATTGCTCATTTGATAACTTGAAGTGACTGGCCAAAAGAGCACTCACAGGCTTCGCATTACTTATGTTGAATCTGCTAAGCACCTTTCCAACATATTCTTTCTGTGATAGTTTCAGATCAATATTGTTCGTTGTCATTCTCATCCTAAGGATTTGTTTTGCAGCACCCAAATCCTTCATTGCAAAGTTCTTAGACAGCTTCTTCTTCAGCTTCTCAATCTCCTATTTGCAACCTCCTACTATCAGCATGTCATCGACATATAGCAACAATATAATGTATGAGTCACCATAATTCTTCACATAACAACAGTGATCTCCCTAACACCTCAAGAAACCATTACTGCAATAAAACCTTCAAACTTCTTATACCACTACCTTGGAGCTTGTTTGAGGCCATACAAGCTCTTTTGAAGTTTGCACACCAAGTTCTCCTTACCCGGTACTTCAAAACCTTATGGCTGCTTTATGTAGATCTCCTTCTCCAAATCAACATGGAGAAAAGCTATCTTAACATCTAACTGTTCTAAGAACAAGTCTTCATTTGCCACTAGCACAAGTACCATCCTGATCATGGTTAATTTCACCATCGAAGAAAAAATCTCATTAAAGTCGATGCCCTCTTTCTACCGAAAGCCTTTTACCACCAGCCTTGCCTTGTATCGTTTGCTGCCATCAAATTGATCTTTTATCTGGTATACCCATTTATTATGCAAGGCCTTTTTGCCTTGTGGTAACTATGCCAGTTACCATGTCTGATTGGACATTAAGGAATCCATCTCATCCCTCATGGCTAACTCCTACTTAACCAAATCTTTAGCCTGCACGGCTTCATCATAACTCTCTGGTTCACCTCTGTTGGTCAACAAGATGTAATGCAGAGAAGGGAAGTATCTCTGCGATGGTCTGATAGTCTTGCTAGACCTCTCGACTGGAGTGGCAAAAGTACTCTAGTTTCCCTTTGGAGCTATATTCTCTTGATTTTCAACGTCTAGATTTTGCACCTCCACTTCAGGAAAATCCTTCAATGGAATCACCTCAGGGCTCTTACTTTCAAAACCTAAACTTCTAGAGTCACTACCATTTCTGTCATTATACAAAACACCTTAATTGAAGATCACATCCTTACTCCTAATAATCTTTCGATTTTGGTTATCCCAAAAACAATAACCAAAGTCAAGTCCACTATAGCCAACCAGAAAACACTTCTTTGACTTTGCATCAAGTTTACTTTTAGCAGCAGGATCAATATGAACATAGGAAACACACCCGAATGCTCTCAAGTAAGAGAGATCAACCTTTTTACCGCTCTAGACTTCTTCCGATAGCTTGAACTTCAATGGTGTGGATGGACTTCTGTTTATTAGATGAGTTGCTATGTTAATTGCCTCAGCCCAAAATGACTTTGGTAGCCCTGCATGTAACCTCATGTTCTAGCACGCTCGTTTAGAGTCCTATTCATCCTTTCAGCTACACCATTCTACTGTGGTTTCCTTGGAATGGTTTTCTTCATCTTTATTCCATTCTCAGCACAGCACTGCTTGAAATCATTATCTAAGTACTCACCCTCATTGTCAAACTGCAAGCACTTCACCTTCAAATCTATCTCATTCTCCACCATGGCTTTCTGTCTCTTGAAAGCATCAAAGACATCAGATTTGTTTTTCAGAATACCTTCCTGCTTGAGTCATAATAAATGTCACATAGTAATTAGCGTCACCAAGGGAAGTCACCGTCGAAGGTCCCCACACATCAGTGTGAACTAGCTCCAACTTCCTAAACTTAGGCTCTCTACCCATCTTTGAGAAACTAACCCTCTTCAGTTTGCCAAAGATGTAGGCTTTACACAAACTGTGATCAGCAGTTTTCAATCCCGACAGTTTTTCTTTGCAGTGAAGCACATTCATTCTTTTCTCACTCATGTGACCAAGCCTATAGTGCCATAACTCAGTGTTGGCAGCAGAGTCAGCAACTGTTATGGTATCTTTGCAACTGGAATTAATGTAGAGAATTTCAGCCTTGCATCCCCAAGCAACAACCATCGCTCCCTTAGTGACTTTCCAACCTCCACAATTGAAGGTCACATTATGTCCTTCATCATCCAGTTGCCCTACTAAAATCAAATTGCACATCAACTTGGGTATGTGTCTCACCTTCTGATTCTTCCATATAGACCCATTAGGGATTTTCAAATTGACATCCCCAATACCAACAATGTCCAAAGGTTCACCATCTACAAGGTAAACCTTACCATGATTTTCGGCAATATAATTCTCTAGGACATGATGATGTATAGTGGTGTGAAATGATGCTCCTGAATCTATCACCCATGAATGAAGGGAATTGTTGACAGACAAGAGTAAGGCATCTTGTGCCTCTTTAGTGGCGGCGTTTGCAGCATCATTGTTCTTGTCTTCATTCTTCCTTGGAGCCTTACAATTCTTTTTTAAGTGGCCGGTCCTTCCACAATTCCAACACTCCATAATCCTACCATTCCTTCACTTGCTTCTCCCATTCCTCAACTTGTCTCTCTTGCCATTATCCCTGTTGTCTCTCAAGTTTCCTGCCCTATTATCAACATTAAGAGCCGAGTTCGACGTAGAGGCTTCACCTGAATCTTTCCTACGATATTCTTCCAGAATAGAGTTTCTGACATCAACAAACTTCAGCTTTTCATTCCCAATTGAATTGGTAATGGCCATCCTCATGGGTTCCCAACTATTCGGTAACGAGGCCAAGAGGATTAAGGCATTGATCTCATCATCAAATTTAATTTTTATCGAGACCAATTGGTTCAGGACAGTGTTGAAATTGTTCAGATGCTTTACCACTGAGGCACCTTTAGGCATTTTTAAATTAAAGAGCTTATTTATGAGATGTATCTTGTTATTGGCTGAGGGCTTCTTATACATCTTTGACAGAGCCTTCATCATCCCTGTTGTAGTATTCTCCTTCACAACGTTGTGGGCCACATTCTTTGATAGAGTCAAACGGATGACACCCAGCACCTGTCTTGTCACAACCCGCCTTTTTCAGGCTATGATAAACCTTTTCCTTACTTACATATAGGCGAAAACTTAGAAATTTTTTTTTTTATAACATACAAATATTAATATCTTTTGAAACACAAGTATATATATATATATATATATATATTTACATAAGCAAACTTTCTTTTACAACACTATTTGCTAAGTACTTTCAAGAGAGGTTTTTGTCATACTTACTATATTACCACTCTTATATACACGATGTAAAATAACTTAAAATATACTACAGCGGAAACATAACTGTAGCAGAATCCATACCCAATCTGTATACTAATCATCCTTCCGTCAGCTCATCAAGGAAACTATTCTGACCTCCTCGTCGGAATACTTACAGCATGAAACACTTAATGAGCTTATGCCAAGTAAGTCACAATACAGCCCACATGCACATTTGATGCAATGCGTGATCCAATTATGCTTCCTTATGAATATTCCTTATCCTTTTCATATCTTATCTTTTACTAGGGCCCAAGTGTTTGTACCATTACGCACATAGGTTTACGTGACACTGTGACCATACTATACACTTGAACTCCTTTTGAGTCAGAAGTCAGTATGACACTTTTCTTAATTTTCGGTGATATAATTACCAGTCTATTTATTATGGTTATTATACCATGCATGAAGTGATAAACACATATTATATGCAAAACATAAATATTCTTATATGATATAGTACACACAGGTACATACTTTTATACTTACAGGTATACATTAATATACACACCGGTATACAATTTGCTATACACAGGTATTTACTTAGTATACTCATAGGTATACACCATCATACTTATAGGTACTCATGTTATAGCATACACACAAGTGTACACCTTGATATACACATAGGTATACATATGCATATATCACATTCTATACCTGCAATTTCATACTATAGGTGGGATATGTACTTACTTGGTTTAGGTGTTAAACACTCTGACCTCAATTCCTTGTTTCCTAGTCCTCTAGGTTCCTGTTAGCAAATTACAAAGCTATTAGCCAAATTTTACTATTTCCTCTATGTCTCAACACAAAACGTTCGTTAGTTAATAAATCAAGCTGTATAACTATACACAACTCTGATAGTCATGGGTTCTCTTACCCTTATTTTACCCTACCCTATCTTCTCTAACAAAGGGCGGTAATCTTTTAATCATCCCTTTTTTCCATTTGGAAATGTTTTAGGACGATTTGGTTTACTCAGGACAAAATGACAATTTTACCCTCAATGGGCCTACTAGCTTCCTGAGCTCGATTTTGCTATTCTAACTAAAACAGTTGCATACTAGTTTAAAAATAATACCCTAGCGGGTCGGATCTCCTTATTTCACATCTATGCTCTATTTTAGAAAAACTTTACAGTTTAGCCCCTTAACTGAAAATTTTGACAATTTTATCCCGAGGGCTAAAATTTAGCTGTTTAAACCAAAATTTTCTATTTTTCATGAGGAACATTTTTGCTCAAAGTATCATATTCAAAATCCTTTGAAAAAATGACATTTTTGCCCTTTAAATTTTTTTTCAATTTTAACAAATCCTTAAAAATTAAAATCTCACAAACGGTTGAGATTTTGGACGAACTATCCTTACTTGCTAATAGTTTCATCAAAATCTATAACTTTGATGTTTTAACTTTTTCAAAATTCTCACTGCATATAGGTGTTTTTGGGCATTTTTTCAATTCTATCGAGAAGAAACTTTTTCTTACAATTTAGTCCTTAGGGCATTTTTGTAAAAATCTATTTTTAAACAGCACAACTACTCCTGTGAAGGCAGTTCCAACCATTGTTTAAACTGTTTTCATGCCCAACCATCATTTTTGCAAAACTAACGTTAAAATTACAAAAATAACCCTTTTTACATAAACTAGCATTTTCAACATTCAACCTTTAATTTTCACAACATCAACATACCATAATTCATATTTCTATGGGATTTAACCAAAAATTTGCTCAAGAACCCACATACTTTTGAGAGAATAAAAATCAAAACAAAAATCACATAATTTCAAAACTTTGAAAAATCAAAACTTATCCAAATAACACTTTGTGATTCTAGCCTTCCAAGGCTCCTTTGAAACTCCTTCCTAGACATCATTTTCATGCACAAACACCTTGAATCAATTTCTCCCTTAACCCATGAAAATTCCTTTGAAAACTTGAAAAAAAGTTAGATTTTTACCTTAAAACTTGTTGAAATTCCCTGAACTTTGCCTCTTGAACTTAATTGGGGTTATTTTTGCTAAGATGTGAAGTTAAAAAATTCTTGGGGAGGTTCATCAATAGTGGCCGTGGGTTTGGAAAATGAAGAGATGAAAATTTTGGCTAAACACACATTTAATTCATGTTTATCCCACTTGGTGACTCACCAAGTAATCATTTAGTTTACTCAAGGTGGCTTAATATGATTGGGCCACCTTTCATGGCTTGGTGGCCCAATGAGATCTAATTGGTTGTCCACTTGGTGGGGGCCAAAAATTCACACTGTGTAATTTTTCACCACACAGTTTTTTCTCACACTACTGTAGCAAAATCAGTGCACAACATATCCTTAGACTGTGTAAACTATTTTACTTATCTTTGGTGTACTTTTGGAGGCCAAACATAACATTTTCCATATTTGTGTCTTCACTTAGTAGTATACTTATACTGCTTCAGCCTTCTTTTCACATTGCGTTGGGGTTTTGGTGGACTTTATGTCTTATTTATACTCTAATTATCCATCCATTTGTATCACAATTTTACAATTAATTATGATATAAAATTTATTTTATGGATATTATTTACAAATTTTTGAGTAATTAAACTTATAAAATCTGTATTAACAATATCCATCATTGCATCACATTTGCAATGAAATTTTCAATTAATACTGCTTATTTATATATTATCATAATTTTACAATTATAACAATTTTTAAGGGTAAATTCATTAACTAAACCCAATTAAATATTTGGTTTTATTAATGAATTTCTCTTGATCATTACATGTCTATCAAAGAGATTCCACTCCTCATCCTTCATGCCTTTGGGCTTATTACCCAAGGGCAAGTGCAGTTTCCTGCTATAGAGGTAGTCTTCCACTTGCATCCTCCAATAGAAAAAATCCAAACCATCAAATTTGGTGATACCGGCTGCCAAACCTTCTTCTCCTGTCATCGTTCTTGATCCAAACCTCCTCTTTGATATGACTTGTTGGGGAATTAGGTACCTCCTAATTTTAAGAATCGCAATAATGAATAATTGCAGAAAAGAAATTGGAGAAAAAAAAGAAAAGAGAGACACCAAATTTTTATACAGGTTCGTCTAAATTCGAGATTACGTCCTGCTTCTGCCGCTATAGATTCCACTATGATGAAGGAGATTACATATTACAAGAGAAATTTATCACACACTCTCAAATAGCGTTTCTCAAATCTCTCTTCTATCTAGCACCCTCTGTAGGAATTTTTTCTCTCAACAATAGAGCTCTCACACAAAAATATGCCTCACATATAACAATGCCACTCACACTCTCAACCCTAGCCACTTTATGTCTATTTATACCCCAAAGAAGAAAAAAATAGCAATTAATAAAAAAACATAATAGTTTCCCATTTTTGCTTCTTTAAAACACGAATTTTATTCAAAAAAATAGCAAAAAAAACAAACTCTGAGTGCCGCAGCACACAAAACCGGCTCTGCGGCGCTAGTTCAAACCTCTGGTAGGCGCCGCAGCCCTCATTTTGGGCGCTGCAGAGCCCAGCTATTGCCCCCCTATTATTATTATTTTTTCTTCTCGTTGAGTTGATTTAGCTCCACATTGCAACATTTTTTTCCTTCTTATTCATTTTATTTCTTTCGTTTTTTTCTTAATTTGGGCAAGATCTCTCTAATAATATTTAGAGCATTGGTTCATTCAACAAGGCTAAGTTTTTTAATGGACATATAAACACGGTTTTTAAAAACTTGTTAATAGGCGTTGTCTAAACCCAATTTGTGGAGAAGATATATAGCTCTCTCTTTCCTTTTGTTACTGCCTTCGCACATTTTCAAACGGAATCATGATGTATTTGACGTGTATTAGGACGATAAAAAGCATACTACTACTTTTTCGCACATGGAAAGAGGGACATATTTTGATGAGATTGGACAACTTAAAAATATAGAAACGAAGAAAAATGGATGAGTAACTTTTCCTTCATGGCCTTTTGTTCAGTTCCCACAGAATTTTATGTGCATTCCATCCCAAAAAAAAAGTTTGAGCACCCAAATAGTGAAATAAAAAATATAGAAAGATGAAACCAAAAAGAAAAACAAAGAATAAAGTAAGCCTTTCATTGCCAGCCTGGGTGCATCTTTGATGTAGATCCAATTGAGGCAAAACAGGTGAGCGGATAATAAGGGTCAAAGTTTTTGACTTCCCATGTCCAGGATTTTGACCATACCCTTGTTTTAGTAGTTCACATAGCCAATTGCCTATATAAATATCCTCTAAAGGCTGTAGGAGAACACTTCCAAATTGAGTCCAAATTCTACGTCACGTGCATTAATATGCATACGTGATTGGTCCCTGTATTATTTTATACATAACACTTTTATTCCTAAATTTTTAATGTTGAGACACCAACTCTTCAATTCTTAGTTTAGTCAGAATCCTAGTAAAATTAAGGACGAGCGTTTAAAGAACTCAGGGTTTTGTACACGTGAGTGAAAAATTCACATGCACAAGACCAATTCTTCCCACTAAAAAAATATCTTCTAAAAGAACTAAAATCTCTCTCTCTCAAATGCTTTTCTTTATTATTTTGAGGGTTTTGTGAATATTTATTCCAAGTGTTTTTTAAGCAACATTTATTTATTCTAAGTGTTATTTTAGTAAATTCAGTTAAAAAAAATAACCCCATCTGTATTTTTTCATCAGAAAATAAATGGAAGTTTACTATGTGACCACATTTGCAACTGAAACAAGTATTCAGGGACTTAATTGCCAAAATTAATAATTTAATAGCTAAAGACACGAAATAAATCAAAGATAGGTAACAATAGTACCCTCACCTAATTACGTAGTTATATTAGTGTAATTTGAAGTAGGAGATCGATATATATGTATATATATCATTTCTGCGTTACGTCTGATGTTCTTATACATCATCCACGTGTCCATGAGGTGAGCACAGGTTGTTTTACTCAGATATTGATGGGATTGGCTGCACGTATTCGCCAATTTTCGTCAATGAGTGTAGGTTTGTAACCTGTGTCTGCCGGTTTTTTTCAACTGTAAAAAGAGTATTTTGGTAATTGGCTAGATGTTCTATGGCCGTAATGGTCATGCTGAGATGGTGGCTTTTGGCCAGAATTATGAGTATACACTACAACATTGTAACATTTAGAAGCTTAAAGGTAACTCTCATGTCAGATCCTCCGCTAATATTTTTGTCTAATGCTCTATCTAACCTATAAAATTTGGACACGTCAACCTACTCAATAAAAAAACAAAAGAAAAAAAAAGAAATTAGGCTGGGTAGTCTTTTAATGCTCTCTTGAAAATAAATGAACATACTTTTTTAAAATTAAGTAGATGGTCTCTCTTTATCAATTATAAAATTAAAATAACAAAAATAACTTTCACTATTATTAATCAAAATAGGTGCTCCAAGTGGCCGACTTGACGAAATGTACTGCCAACAATGTCTGAAGATACTATACAATGAGAGAGGAGAGAAAGTTAAGATTTGGGGTTTTCTTTAAAGTTTGTTATTTATAAGTTTATTATTGATAAACTATAACTGATTAATAATTAATGAAGATTATTTTTATCATTTGACTTTACCATTAATAAAAATGAATCATTTGTCTTATTTTAAAAAAAGTATTATCATTTATTTAAAAAAATCCTTTACATATGCCATTTGCCTATACATGCCACGGAAAAAGAATTCCTCTTTAATATGGGACCAAAAATCTCTCTTTTTTTTTTTTCTCATCATTCTCTTCCTCGCTCTCCCTCCAACCCTGACACTTCTTTTTTTGTCCCTAATCGATATGTTTTCCTTCTTTGCTCTGATCCATCTCTCTCTCCTATCCCTTTCTCTTCAGAGTGATGAAGTCTCTTTTATTTTCCTACTCAATTGAAGATTTTGTTTCAGAAAAAAAATTGTCCGTGCCTACAAGTATTACGACGTCGTCAACTTGGTGCGGTCAGAAGTTAAATGTTGGCGTAATGCTGTACCACGATCCATGCCCAGGAGAGAAATGACGAGTCCACACTTTATGCCTTCTTTCTAATCTCTTTCCCTCTTTCCCCTACATAATTTGCACTGCAATTGCAAATAGAGAAAAATTGTTTCCAACAAATTTTGGAGAGAGAAAAATATGGAGAAAATAACTGGTTTTGTTAAGATATGTTGTTTGTGAGAAAATAACTAATTTAGAAGTCATATGCGTGGAAGGAGGTCCAAATTTAGTGGTGTGATGCTAGCAATGGTTGGGGAGGTACAGCTAAAAAAGAGGTGTCATTAAGGCCCACGAGGGAGTGGGCCCGTTCAAGCCCTAGCATGTCAAGGCCCTTAAGGCTTTGAACCTTTTGGTGTTTAAAAAAAATACACCTATTTTGCCTTCCTCAAGGTATTATGATGTTGTCAACTTGGAGCAGTCAGCAGTCAGAAGTTAGTTGTTGGCTTAGTACTATACCACAGTCTATGCCTGCAAGAAAAATAATGAGGCCACATTACCTTCTTTCTAATCTCTTTTCCCCTTCCCCCCAAAGGGAGAAAATTTTGTTCCAGATAGATTCTGGAGAGAAAAAATATGGAGAAAATAACAAATTTTGTTGAGGTATGTTGTTTGTGAGAAAATAACTATTCGGGAAGGTACAGCAAAATTTAAAAGAGAAAAAAAAAAACTGATTGAAAGGAGTCAATTGGGCCATGGAGGGCTTAAGCTGACTGAAAAGTGTCAATTGGGCTCCTATTTATGCATATTGTTACGTTATTGAACATTGGATTGACTTTGATCACTTGTTTAAATTTTTTTTTTTTGCATTATATGCTACTCACAAGAATCAAAACAAGAATAAAATTATAAAAAAAAAACCAAAGTGGCTTGTGGCATTTTTTTAATGTGTTTTTTTTTTTCCGTATTGTATATTTTAATACACAATCCAAAACGATAACATGCCTATAAAGCTCCCACTATGGAGGGCTTGGCCAACCCAAACCCTGGTACTTCAAGGCCCTTCAAGTCTTAGCCCTTTTAGTGTTCAAAAAAATACGCCTACTTTGTCCTTAAGATTTAAATCTTAAACCTTTATAAAATAAGAATTTGCTAACGACTAAGATACACACATATTTATGTAATAATTGATTTCTAAGTATATTTATTTTGTTCATACATGTATTATAAGTTAAAAAAACCTATATTAGTTACAAATTAGAGAAATAAGAATTTTTTTTTCTAATACTCTATATAATATTTAAAAGTTTTTATTTACACTTAGTAGTCCCATGATTCTATACTTATTAAATTTTTTATTAAAACATTAATCAAAATAAATAAATAATTTAAAATTTAAAATTATAGGTTGGGCCTAGTATGACCCTTTACTATAGAGGGCTAGGCCTATGCCAATCATGAGCTTGGGGTTAAAATGGTTGGGTCAAGCCAGCCCAACAAAGCCTTTTTGACACCTCTAATTGAAAATGAGAAAAGTTCCTCCAAAGCAAGAAAGAGGGGGAGAAAATGTGAGACCTATATTCATTGATAAAGCATGTAAGCTAGTGAGGATAGCCCACCCAGGCTATAAACATTTCTGCTTAGAGACTTATAGCTTATTTAGCAAAAACGATTCCAACCACTTTTGTTAGAGTACTTTCTCTCATAAAATTTAAACAAAAAAAAAGGTTCAAACCATATAAAAAAAAGGTTCAACTGTTCTCTCAAACATACATCGATAGAGTAGTAACTTGACACACAAAGCCGGATTTAACACTGACAGAATTTGACTATCGCATCACTGCCCCTTATCTAACCATTTACATTCATTTTTATTTTGACAGTTTAGAAGGGGTGCAGAATAAAAACTTCAAAAGTCTCATCCGGAATGTAGAAAGCTCGTGTGTATATATATATATAAATATATGTGTGTGTATTATATAAGCCAAATAGGTAAACATAAATCTATAACACCCCTAAGTGGTGGTTAATAGTTTTAAATAAATTAAATAAAGATCAGAAATTAAAAATAAAACATTAAAAGAAATTTGCCTGAGACTTAAATGAAAACCTCTCAAATCAAAATAAAAATATAAACAACAATTAAACCACAGTTTAATGTAGCACCTTAACAGATCTTAATACAGTCACAGAAAGTAACATATGATGCTTACATTATCATAAAGTATATTCTTTAACAAATGAAGCAATTCCACATATACAACTACATAGCTTCCTCAACTATGTTTCTTGTCATCAACTCACACATTGTGAGTCCTGAAAAGATAGAAATATAAGAGAATGAGCAATAACATGCTCAATAGAGAAAACCATTACTTACCTCTAAATTTTTATCCATACCACATTAAAACCTGCATGGTTAGTTAGGTCTCGTCATTATTCATCAATTTTATCATGTTCAATTCTGGTGGATATCTTATGATCATTCTTATCAAGTTCCATACATGTATATCATATTAATTCAGGATTCAATTATGCTCATCTATATTCACTATGCAAAAAAAATCATATCACTCAGCTCAACGAAACCCAAATAGGCGCGCTTGACCACCCTTCAATCATTCCAAGGGTGTTCTAGTGAGGGGACATCAAGCCCCGAGTCCTCACCAAGTCGATTCTTATACAATGCATTTTGGGACTTTCAACCCAAGGAAGTGTCATCACCTCCCCCTTATTTTACCTTTTAGGGTATTCGTGCCCAAGGACGTAACTACTGCTCTGTTCACGTCTCACTATTCCTCTATAATCAATCATTATTTATAGAGTTAGTTTTCCTAACCATGCTTCTCAATTTACAACAACATATATCAAATCATTATGTTCCTCGCTGTACAATACAGGACAAGTTTCACATCATCGTATTATGGGTATAATCATATACATTCAATATATCATATACATATCTTGCAACGTAAAACAATCAAATTTTAATTTATCAAAACCTCACAAAAGATGAGTAATAGAATATATATACCTCTTTGCAATATATCCACTGATAATTTACAGCTTACAAAATCAAATTCGTCACGTAAGCTCCAAATACGTTGTTATCCTAAAATGTATAAAATAATCATACTTTAACTTAACTCCTAATTTATAATTATGTCAATTTACCATTTATTTTTATTAGTGTACCATAATCATTAATATACCAAAATTGTAAATATCAATTTTTCTAACTTAATTTTAGTAAATTATGAAATAAATAAAATAACAATTTAATAAAAACATACATATTTTATTTTAGTACAAAATATGTTAAATAGGTTTTTTTGAAATAAATAATATGATTTAAAATATTTAGAAATAAAATAATTAAAAAGTTTGATATTCATTAAAATAAAACTACTTGAA
>CAMOHE010045663.1:0-25892 GCA_946598075.1 Artocarpus hirsutus | reverse complement strand
CAAGGACAAATCCTTCTCAAGAGGAGGGGAATAATGAGGGCATTGGTAGCACAAGCAAGAGCATAAGGGATGAGACATATTTAGATCCAATTCAAGTTCCCATTGGTCAGGTTACGAGAGCTCGTGCGAAGAAATTCAAAGAAATGCTTATTGGGCTGATTCAAGCATCTTGGGCTCAAGCTATCGCATGGAGGCCCATTGAGGGAATTGCATGTGACATCCAGACCAATAAATGCGTGATTCAAGTTCTAAAAGGGACCGAATAATCCTATGGCTGCAAATAATCTCGTTATTTTTCATTTCAGTTACTTTCCCAATTTGAGGCGACAAGTGGCGAGAAGAATCAGCTAATTGCCTGATTATTGTCTAGTTTCCTTTTCTTTTACAAAACATGCGTTTACTTTTACATTATTGTAAGGTTTTTTAGCCATTTAGGAAACTTACAACCTCAAATTGTGTGTAAAAAACCAAGTTACCATTGAATGAAATTCGTTACAATATATAGTGGTTTCCTTTGCGAATTTTGCGCTCCTAATTGCCCATGGAATTTTGGGCAAATCAATTACTAGCCAAAAAGATGCTCAATCTAAAGCAAATAAAGTAAGTTTCCTAAATGGCTTAAAAGCCTTACAATAATATAAAAGTTTCCTAATTGAAAACACTAACACCATATCTTAAGGAAATGAAAACATACCACAAATTGACATATAGTAGTCTAACTATCAAACATTCCTATCTATCATTAAAACTAGAAACATGTTAATTACTTTTTACTTATTTTTCATTACCTATTCTCTTTCAAATATTATTTAGCACACACAAACAAAAAAAACATTTCACTACTTTAAATTGCATATGCAACCTCAATAAAATTACAATGATACATGCACTATTAAATATTACCAATAACATACAACATAATAATGCACAAAATTTACTAGAGTGCCATAAAAAAGTTCCTCTTCTTAATCTAGTTTCCCAAAAAGACAGCCTAAAACGGGTTATAACTGGCTTTTCTTAAAGTGTGGAAATTATACAACAAAGAAGCAGTGAGGGTTTATAGAAAATGCCTATAAAGTAATAATCATATGAAGAAAAAGATAAAAAACTACAAAAGCATTTTAGAAATAACTTTAAAATAGGTAAAGTAAAATTTTAAATTAGTTTTTCCAACACTCAAATTTGAATTCAAATTGGTTTTAATAATTAGAGATTACTCAATTGTCCACTCGTTTAAGGTATTACTAAAGCTTTTTCCTAGCCAAAACATTTTTTTTAAGGAAAAGGACTTTTATTAAAGCCATTTGACCATAAGCACATTCATCATCACATCATCGGATAGGATGAAACACAATCTCTACAAGAAAAAGATGTGTATGTGGCATTCTATTAGTGTTAGATGAAAGAAAAATCAATCATTAATTTAGTGATGTTTTTAAAAAAATGTCACTTAAAGTAAGACAAAAATTTACAAAATTAGTTCTAGTGACAAGTTAACATATCATTAAATATCATTAAATTTTAAATTGAGTTAGATTATATAACATCACCAAAAATAAATTAAGTATAACCAATAAATGATCATGGAACTCGTTTAAGTTTGAATTGGTCTAATACGCTGTTAAAATTTAAATTAAAAAATAAATAAAAAAACACAAAAATTTAACGTAGAATTATTCAACATGACATAATAAAGAGTATAAAAAACTATTGTTATATCTTATATTTGAAAAAATATATACCCGTGTATTGGATATTACTCTGGACTGACTGCTATTAATGTAAAAGAAAAAGTTATAGTCGTATGGAATAAATAGTCTTTGACGAAGATAGAGTGTGTTTATACACCATTTCAATATTACAACTAGGCAAGAAATTTGAGGATGTAGATAAGTTTTAGATTAATTTTCGTTCATTATTTGGCCCATATGGCTTAATCCTAGGGTAGTGGCGCTCAGAAACACCTTAGGTCATTTTTTTTTTTTAATTTCAATGACTTGTTTTATAATAATGGACATATTGTCTCCCTTAGTTTAGTTCAAATCAGCTAGGCTTTCATAAAAGAGACATCTCTTGGAAAAGATTTTCAAAGATTTCACAATTTACACTGCCTGAGGTGGAGTATTTCATGGACTCAAGGACAAAGTTCATCTAGAATTTTTTTTTTAGGGTTAATGAGATATATGCCTCTTTTTCATTTATAGAGTTAAAATATATCTCTAGTTTATAAGTATTCTTTATATGTCTTAATGTATATATATAAAGACATTAATGACCTAAATAATAATATTGTTAGTTTTAATTTATTTTTTATAATAATTAGAACATATGAATCTAAAATTTCAAACGGATTATGATCTCATTATATTTTAAAAAAAATCCTTACAATTAGGTTGTTTGTTGTTTAAATTCAAATTGGTATTTAAAATAATGATTTTAAAATTCTCTCAACTAAAATATAGAATTTTTTTTTTATAGAATCATGATTTTATTGACAAATTAGAATTAGTATGTTGTAATTAAATTAATGATATATTATTTATTAAGTCTTTTTCTATGTCTTACAGGTTATATAATTAATATATCATTAAGTTAATGATATGTAATGACATTTATTTTTCTAAGACTTCAAGTGGTGATGACATTTTCGTTTTTTTTTTTTTGTGATAGGTAATTAAGTTAATGAAATAGTATTTATTAAGTCTTTTTGTATGTCTTATAGGTTATGTAATTAATATATCATTAAGTTAATGGTACGTGATAATAATGATATTTAATGACATTCATTTTTAAGACTTAAGTGATAATGATACTTCCTATTTAGGGTACGCTAATGTTATGGATTGGTAATATAAATAATATTACATTAAGTTAATGATTCATTTTTATTGCTTCTTGTATTATTATTTTTTTTTGAAATTTTATTGTAAGTAATTTAATGAAATGGATAATTTTTTTTTTTTTGTTATCTAAGTTACATTGTAATTAATTAAGTATATTTGTGTTTTTTCTAATGTCATTCTCAACTATGAGAAAAATAAGGAGATTTGTTAAAAAAATAAAAATAAATACATGATAAAGTCTACTTGGAGGGTATTTTTTTATTTTAAATATATGTAATTTAAAAAACAGACATATAAATTATATTTGTAAAATAAAGACAAAATTTAGTTCACTTCTTAAAAACGGGTTACATCGTGTAATTTTTATTTTTTTTTAAAAATGGTTGACCTAAAATTTAAATTTAATATTCATAGAAAGAAAATGTACTATAATGTCAAGTTTCTATAGTTCTTTCTATTTTCTCTTTTCTATCTACTTTATTCTTGAATTCATTGCTTTTATTGTTTTTGTCTCAACAATTTAGGTTACACTTTCGATAAAAAATTGGTACTTTGTACTTTAATTATCCAAACTCCATTTATTTTCTCTCTTAGTTCAA
The DNA here is from genome assembly GCA_946598075.1 of Artocarpus hirsutus. Taxonomy (NCBI): domain Eukaryota; kingdom Viridiplantae; phylum Streptophyta; class Magnoliopsida; order Rosales; family Moraceae; genus Artocarpus; species Artocarpus hirsutus. The sequence goes on along the minus strand of CAMOHE010045663.1, from coordinate 22,450 downwards.
TTTTTGTGCATGTTTTCACTAACTAAGGAAGGTTTACTAATTTACTATTGTTGCATTACATTTTTTGTATTGTGTTTTATTGTTTCATCTACGTCATATACCTTGTCATTTATGGATGGACTTGCCTCATATTTTAATTGCTTATTTCAGTATTTAATCCGTTCAAAGTTACTCTTATATTATCACCTACAATTAAATAACATTTTCAGCCGTAGGACCATTGGCCTTTTCAGCTTACAAACATTGAACGGTAGACAAAGCCACATCAGTATCGTTCCCAATTCAGTATTGGATTGGAGACCAAGTCCCTCCCTCTAAATATATATATATTTATATAGGGAAAACAGGTTATTTAAAGAGCCAAGAAATATCGAGTTGATTATTGTCAAACATAGGAAAAGAAAAGAATTGTGTTGCAAAGTGGGGTCCTCAATAGATCGATCGATAAATTAGTGTTGGTCATTGAGAATAAGATGATATTATAGTGAGACTGACAAGCGTACGAAAGACTTGATCAAGTCATGGACGAGATAAAACGATGAAGTCCTTTCGCAAGGATGTTGAAGGAAAAAGGATCTCATACTCATAATGAATTGTTCAAAATTTGGCAATCAAAAGGGAAGGACAAGGCCAACCATATAGAAGCCCTCACCCATTTCTCACATCAATTGAACAAGCAACAATCAAAAAATAACCTCAATCAAATCATTCATTCTCCCAAAGATCTATGGTTGAAGCAACGAATATCAAGCAAGCTAAACTATGTCAAGGCAAGAAAAAGAAAGATACTAAAAAGGCATCTATAGGCTCGAGTAGTTCAAACATGAACATGAGTAGAGTGATCTTGTTGGCATTGTAGATGAGAAATAAAAGTAAATTGGTTGGTTCGTTAATTGTCTTTGGGATTTGCTCATATCCACCAAAATAATGTTAGAGGCTGATTGGAGAAGAGTCTATAATAGCTTAAATTAGGAGTTAAGAAACAATCTAAAGCTTGAAGATGTGAGGAGTATCTTATTTCTAAGCTTCAATCATTTATCGTATCGACTCGGGCATTATTTTCCTGTATTGCCGTATGTTCCTTGAAAACTAGGTGATACCACCAAAAAGGACTACTTAGATTATGGATAGAAAAAAGGTTTGTACAACAAGAAAAAGGGATTTCACTGGAAGAGAATATTGAAAGCTTTTTGATGGAACTCATTTCTTAAAGCATGCTTTGGGTTGCCGAAAGGAACTTAGATAGGAGACCAAAATCGTGTCAAATGCAGGATCTTTTGCGGGAGCTGGCTCTTTCTGAGTTCAGAAGAAGAGATGTTTTGCACTATGCTCACAGGGCAAGAATAAACCAAAGAGAACAAGGCTCTGCACTTTTCAATGGAAGCGTCTGTAGTCAAACACGAACAAATAAGAGCATACAAGAACTTATCCAAGGTTTGTACTCTCTGTGTTTCTCCCTGACATGAAGTCATATTCCTTGAATATGGTAGTATCTGGTTCCAAATTGTTAAAGTTGTCCCATTGTTAAGTTACCAAGTGAATTGGATAATTGTTTCAAGTTGAAATACTAAAACCTTAATGGAGTTAAGAGTTAAGGAACCACCAAAGTCCATTGGGAAACGTCATAACTTGCGGACTTTGGGCATTAGATGGCCAAAACTAAGGTTTTTCTTAGTTAAGTTTTTAAATTGAAAAGCTTTGCAACACTTGTTGACATACCATTACAGTGGAGATCACTGTGTTTTCGGCTTTAAATTCATTTCTAGTACACAAGCACCATCAAATACATGCACATTGGAGGATTTACGAGTAGTGGATTGTGTGAACATTTTAAAGGACTAAAATATGTGAAGCAACTCACAAGACTTGGCTTAACAAATGTAACAGAAGAACATAAGCTAGAATTTTGTGTCTCTATTGGAAAGATGAAACTACTCCACTACTCAATTTTGAAGACAAGCCATGACCATGAGATGTTACGGTGGATGCATTGTCTTCAATTCCTCTACTTCTTGAGACATTGGTACTTCATGGTTAGGTTAACTTCATAGCTTTACAACTCTGAAATTGCATTATTCTAGGTTGGAAGAAAATTTTCCTTGTTTACAAACCAAGGCTTACCAAATCTGGCAGATCTTAGGCATGTGGATGCTTTGTACAAGAAACCTGTTGTACTTTTACTTGAGGCTCTCTTATTTGGCATTCGGGAACAAGGTGATGCCACATCTAAAACAAGTCGAAATTATTGAATGTATCAATCTCAAGTCATTGCCTTAATGGTTTTGAACATCTTTCCACTCTCCAAGGATTAAATTTTCTAAATAAAAAGTAAGACTGAATAAATGTTAATTAGTTATTCATTCAACGGGTAAATTTTTGCAATATTAATATTTGTTCTTGAAAATTTAATTTATAATCCTATTAGAACACATGTGCTTGATCATTTTTAAATGCTATGAATTTTCAACGATACAACCACTACCATGGTCCTTGTTATACGTTTGAGTACTTATTATATCATCATATGAGCGTGGGAAATTACACTGCTTTTTCTTTCACATTTTTATCCCCTCCAGAGAATAAAATTTGCAATCTTGTGAGATTGATATCGTGTCAAGAGAATGAATTTTCAAACCAAGCCTCACCCGAGACCATTCTAGGTAGCCTACTTGCTCTTCAATTTCGTACTTATGAGATGTACGTTTATTGCTATGTCTCCTTCCCATTGTCTATTTTAAATGCATGTTTACTTTTGAATTTATTTATACTTTGATTATGGAAGAGTTTACTTACCATGCTTTTCAAAAGCCTCTAAACATTTTCTATTTCTCCTCCAAACCAAGGATATTTCTGCAAACACACATCAAGGTTCTTCTGGCTCTCCTTTCAGAATCATGCATTAAGATTGAAGACTCTTACATTTCAGATACGATTTTTTATGTTTTAAACTCGTTAGAGTCTGATTTTTTTATTATTTTTTTAATATCCAGGAAGAATGATGCAGAATAGGCTTAGGGTTCAGATTTAACGTTAAATTTATCTTCTATAACTTACTTAAGATTTTCTTTGCTCTTAAAATTATTTTAAATGTCGGGAATTAGATATGCTTTTTGTTAGAATTGATCGTCCTTATGTTCATCTTCTGAGTTGAGTAAATGAATATTGAGATTGTTGGTTTTTTGTCCTCTCAACTTCTTGTTCTCTCCCTAAAATCTGTTCTTGTGGTTCTATTTCTATCTCCCATGTTCTTTTGTTAATTTTGGTTAAATCCTTCTATCTACTTTCTCCATTCAATCTTGTCCTACATCACATTACCCATTTGAATTCTCTCCATATATGTGTCCGTGTGTGTACACAAACTAGTCGACCCTAAAGTTCAGGACCGGGGGCCAGGCGAGGACCGCAATCGGGGCTGGGACCAAGGGATACTGCAAGCACCAAGCATCAAGAAGTTTGGCCACCACATAATGCAGAAATGAAAATTAGCATGAAAATTGATGATAATTTTTGCAAAGAAAATTAGCATAGAAGTTAAGGATATTTTCTTTATCTATAATTATAAAATTTAGCTGCCAAATTGCATCGGTACATTAGTTGAAGTCCATAGACTGGAGCCAATACGCAGAGCTTTGTGGTGCCCAAATTCTTGAACATCAAGGCCTCCTTTTTTTTTTTTTTTCAAATTTTCAGCAAGGATAATTATAGGCAAAATTAATAACAGACATTATGCTGACTTTCATGCACTAACAGCTGTTACAGCTATCCTACATACGTGATCTACATTATTCACCTCCTAAAGGTGTTCCAGCAATTCTTCACCTCCATTAGCAATAAATTTCACTAGGAAAATGATACTACCAAATTACCTGGATTCAATGGAGTAAGTTTCAGAACCTCGTAGAAACGAACGGCGCCACCAAATCTGGAAGGCTTTGCTGAGATTAGGGCATTCAGTGCCGTGCTTGGAAAAATGCCGAAACCATTCCATAAACAGCAGATACTGCTGCTTCAAGGGAATAGTAAGTAGTGCCTGACCCATAGCTTCCTCCAATGCCTTCATGCTAAGCCCCTTTCTGCAACGTTGCAACCAACCGAAGTCCAACAGCATTGGGCCAAACCATGCTTGGAGAAGCCCTGATCTCGATTCTGTCCGGCAATGCAGTTTTCTGGTTCCCAGAGCAATAAATAACATGGCCGAAACCCGACTAAGCTCGTATCGCACCATTGGAGATGCATTCTCATGCATGTTAAGTAGTTCTTCCTGATTTGCCCACATGTCCACAAACTCCTCAGCCATTTGTCGATCGAGCAAGATTTCCAGCAGCCAATTTATATTATCGACTTGCCTTGATATTCTTTCAATCAAAGGCTTCCCAGAATCCTTCTTTATCAATTTCTTAGGAGAGACAGTTTCAGAGGTCTCCCCGAATAGGATAACAAGTGAATCCAAGCAAGATTGGCAGATTGCATAAATATCCTCCTTATTGAGATCAGGATGGTCCTTTTCATAGACTGAACTTTTGCAAAAAAGACCTTTAAGTAATGCCTTCAACTCATTCCTCGCCATTGCATCTGCACCGGAGGTGACAGACCAAACCAATTGTCTGGCTAGATTTTGTTCAGAATCTGCTGAATCGAGCAAATAAAGTCTGGCCAAGATGTCTCTGGTTGTCACTTCGTCAAACTTAAACCTTGTAAAGAGATCCCTTAATTTCTCCTCTTCTTCCTCGGTCCAGGGAACAGCCTCAAGATACTTTAAACAGGACAAAACACCTTTCGAGAACATGATACCTGCTGACACCTAGCAATAATACAGAAAAACCGTGTTAAAGTCGAATTGAATTAATCATAGTCAACCTAATCATATGAAATTTTGGAGGATGAGAATTAGCACTGGTCGAACTTCTATTAACTAACTTCTTGAGATACTAAAAATGGAATTAAATTTTGTTTACTTTGAAACCATCAAAGAATCCAAAAAGGGGAAACAGGTCCAAAGGGTTTTATCTAGTTACAAAAACATGTTCAAACGACTTCATTTTTTTGAGGGGAAATGACTTCATGTCTTGATGATGCTAAAAGAAAACTTCTCAAGCAGAAGAAAAGTTGCAGAATTTGAGATTATTTCGAAGCAAGAATATACACCTACGACAATTCAACAAAATGCCTAGCTCATCGTGGACAGGGAACGGTCTTAAATACAGGAAGAAATTGGAAGTCTTTAGTCTTATTGACCAATTTCACTTGCGTGGTCTGGGGGACCCAACTTAATTTATTAACTACTAACAACTTTTTAATTAGTTATCTCACGTTATAGAGGCCTTTTTTTCCCCTTCCTATGTCAACTTATTCAACTTTACGATTCTTTTCGAATACCCCTTCGCTAGAACGTACAAGGACATAAATCTATAAATCGTTTGTTAGGGGATAAGAATGATAAAAAGGACAGGAACAAACGGAGAAAGAAATGAACCATTTCCGAGTCAAATCTTCTGACCCAATTCTGCAGATTACTTAAACTGCAAATGATGCGAACAGAAACCTAACTGTTGGTGTCTCAATTTCGACATCCAAAAAAACCAAAAGACAATTGGTGTCTTGCCTTTTAGGCTTAAGCAGGGAGCCAAAGTCAATGTATGCACGCCAAGTAAATTATCTAACTTAATTTTCCTCGTATTTTCACCAACTTCCAAATATATCTTCTCTTCTCTACTAAAAGAAAAGAGAGATGGAATTTCCTAAGAATTAGTGTTATAATTTTCATATATTAATCCCCCAATTAAAATTTTCAAGAAAACAAAAATCCCACAACTAAGTTCTTCAAAAAGAAAAAAAAAATCATTTTCTTTTCTTGGATAAAAGCCAAAGCTTCAAATGTAATAAATGAACTCGATTAATCCTAAAAAAAAGTCAATTAAAAATTAAAAAAAAAAAAAAAAAAAGAACTGAAAAAGAGAGATGAAATTTCTTAAGAATCAGTGTTATAATTTCCATGTTATTAATCCCCCAATTAAGTTTTCTATAAAAAAAAAAAACACACACACACACATACACACAACTAAGTTCCACAAAAAGAGGAAAAAAAATCCTTTTCGTTTCTTGGATAAAAGCTATTTAATTAAAGAATGAAAAAGGAATTTCCTGAGAATCAGTGTTATAATTTCCATCCCCCATTAAGTTTTCTATAAAATAAAAAAAAGAAAGAAAAAAAACCACAACTAGGCTCCTCAAAAAGGGAAAAAAAATCCATTTCTTTTCCTGGATAAAAGCTAGCTCCAATGTAATAAATAAACTCAATTGATCTTAAAAAAACAGTTGATTAAATAATGAAAAAAGAAAACAACAAGCAAAGAACTGACCTCAAGAACATCGATAGCTCGATAAACTCCGATCTTGAGAAGGCGGTTTGTGATATCATCCTCCTCAAACATAAGCTCTATCGTTTCTCTGAACATTGCCAAGTTCTCCACCTCCGGAACCTCTATTCTACACATTTTCGACCATGAAGCCGACGAAGACGACATTGACGCTCCCTTCCTGTGTTCCTCTATCAATCCCGCGAACACCTCGGAATTCGCGCACAAAACCTCTGAGTTCAGCTCTAGAACCAACAATCCCCCCTTCTTTCCCCTCAAATTCAGCCTCACATCGAACGCATTGCCTCCACAACACCAAGGCCTCTCCGGTTGAGGCCTGAACCTCTCGCTCGGAGCCCTAAAGCTCTTGGATCTCGCCGGCGCAGCAGAATCGATGGCCGCCGATGATGATTCAGCCGACATTTCCTGGATCAAATCGACCGTAGGATCGGAATCGATAGGGGAAACCCTCCCCGGAGACAAGATCCGGCGAGGATCGATCCGGCCGACTAAGCCTAACCCCGATTTGGCGCTTTGAGGTGAGTTTGGGACGGAGCTAGTACTCACCGGCTTCGAGAAGGTTGCTTCGGTCTTGCCATGGCGAAGCGCTTTGGAATGGTGGATTGAGATGCTGTCGGGGCTCGACGGCGGAACGGCGAAGGAGCAGCACCATGATCGGCGGCGAGTGAGGGGGTGATCACGGCGGGAAGTAGGTTTCCGGCGAGTGGAGTTCTCCATGGGAGGGAGGCGGATCGCTGATTGTCGGAGTGTGGAGTCTAGAGAGAGAAAGTGGAAGTGAGGAAAGAGAGTGAGCGAAGTAGAGAGAGAGTGTGAGAAAGAGGAGGAGGGAATTGGCAATGGCATTCAAGCATTGTGTTGTTTGTTTGTGTCTTTTGGAGAGAGAAACAAGATGCTTTTGATCTTTTTCTTTCTTTTCTTTTTCACTTTTTTTGTAATTTCCTTACCTCTCCTTTTATGGTGGTGCCCAGCGGACTGACGCTAGTAGAAAGCACGTGCGAAATTATGGATTCGTTTAAAACATAAAATCAAGAAAGAGAGAGCATTTTACTTCGAGTTATTATGTTCAAACTTCTAAATTTGAGTTGTAAATGTTATATATCATTTTTGTTCTAGTTTTAAAATGTTTTCTTTTGTTATAGAAAAAGGGCGTTACTATGATACAACCTTTCAAAAAGGTCTTATTAACACTTTTTTTTTATTCTAATCATTCGGTTGAATCAAGTGGTTTAAAAAGTCTAGTCTATCTAAGTTAAAATGAACCTGCCCCCATCGAATCTAAAATACACAAATTAAAAAACTCTATTCTTACATTAAAAATAACCATTCTAAACAAAATTAAAAAAAGAACAAAAAAAAAAAAAAAAAAAACAAAGCATTCATCTTCGAAAGCCATCGGAGGTGGCGGTCGCCAGAGTATGTAGCAGTGCCGTCCACTTAACTGCTGCCACGGTGATTATAGAAGAAGATTGTTTTCTTTATCAAAAAGCCACCATGGCCACCCAATTGGATGGCCCCACAACGTTGGCTACCTCATGGTGGGTTGCAACCCACCGGTTGATGCCTTGCTGTCAATCAACAACACCTGCGGTTGAGTGCGGTGGTCGAACCAACTGTCCTACTCATCATGACTTCCCTAGGAGACCTAAAGAAGAAGGAATGCCTTGAGGGTCAAGTGGACACCCGTGTAATGCAGGCTAAGAGCTCTTTAACTCTCAGGTCAGGTACTTGTTCAGCTGAGAAAGAGACTAGGGTTTAGTATGAGAGAGGTCTACTTACCTTAAGGGTAGACTTAATGCTCCTATTTATAATGCTTTACATGGACCAGTGTAGGGCAGGTCCACTCTACGACCTGAGTGCACTGTAGCATGGTGTTAGGGTAGTAGGTGACATGTGTCACAATCTAAAAAAGTGGACAACACTTTATCTAAGGGCTGTAATGAGGCCATGTGGTGGCCTTGGGAGTGGGTTATTACCCAGCTTCAGGCCATATCCATCCAACCTGAGGACGTGTTCTTCCCGAGGAGGTGACATCTTGAGCAACGATCAAAAGAGGCCTCGGGAACCACCTCAAGAAAGTGCATTGATCAACAAGGAATTGTGTGAACTCCAAGAATAACTTATGTCCAAGCAATGTGGTTGGCCAGCTAAGATGAGCTCCTCGAGAAGTGTGCCGAGCATATCCACAATGGTAGTCCCCCAATGCATTTGGTTGGTGCTCAACCAGATTGCACTTTGCCCGAGCAGGGGTTGGTCAGTTTACATGGTCCTCGGGTATATGTTCTTGGGATCACGGAATCCCAAAGGCCTTTTGAGGCAATCCGTCATAGGTGACGCTTCGGTTAACAGGCTCAGCCAACACGTGTTAGCTTGCTATTGGCTGCTTCCTTGACAAGTGTAATCATTACACCTCTTCGTATTCCGCGTCTGCTCTTGATTATAAATAGGGGGCCCCTCTCTCATTTTGTTCACTTTGTTTACGAATTTCTCGGAGCTCGTATTTGGTTGCCAAGCAAAACTCAACTTTGCTCACTTCAAACCCGAGAACCTTTGTTCACTTCAACAAGTAAGTGATTTTCGAGCATAAAAATGAGTGATTTAAGCGATTTCTAGAACTGATTAGTTAACATCTTATGGTCGGACGAGAGTACTACGTTTGACCAACTAAGCCCTGTAGAAAGGGGAAACACTAGGAGGGCAACAGAGCAAGAAGGGGTGGCTCGGTTAGCCTAAATCCTAAGCTTGGGACACAGGACTACCCTTCAATAGGAATTCTTGGGCATTTTGGAAGGAACTGTCCTGACGCAACTATGTAGGGGGGCCCATACATCTGAGCAGCCACCATGGGCACGTCTCAAATGACTGAACAAGAGCGAGCCCACTTGGCGGCCGCTACGAGTGGGCCAAGCTCCTTAGGCCGAGACAACACCAAGAAAGCCCAAGTCGCGGGCGAAGTCAGTGTTGAGAGGGCCGGTATTGCCCAAGTTTGTCGCCTCCTGTCGCTATCGCCAAGGCTCAAAGGAGGTTCTATCAGAATTTTTGTTGTTCTCCAGCGCTTACAGCAATGCGACTTCGGCCTTTCTATGAAGCAAAGGCGGTGAATATCCGACCATCCATGAACGATAAGGAAACTGCTTAGAGGTGACAACCTCATCCGCTGAAGGATCCCGACAATCGTACATGCAATGACTAACTTGTCCACAGACATAGCAAAAGTTCAGGAGATGTTCATATTTCAGATCTGTTAAAACCGTTCGTCTTGTCGAGCAGACGCAAACTGAATCTCCTCACCTTAGTGGTTTTGTGATATCAACTATAACCTACATCCGCATTTATGGTCCTACACAATGACAATTAGCATCCGCTTCCACCTTGATGCAGACGCCTATCGCATCTCCGATAACCATTTTGATCTTTTCCGTCATATCATTTAGTGCCAGGTCGTACACATGGACCCAGAATTGAGTAAAGCAAAAATCTCCCGGGTCTCCCAATACTAGACCGTCAAATTCTTTCAGCACAATTAAGGATTTGTTGAAAGCCCGAGGATCCATGGATAACACCTTCTCCATATCTTTCTTGTTGCCAAAAGAATTGCTTTTTCATGAGGAGCTGCAAGGAAAGGAATAATTAAAATATGATAGAAGCAATAAATTTTTCTTAAAAAAGCACAGATAGGAAATAAAATATATTAAATATTGGCATCATAAAAAGGTAGATAGACACATATTAGTTATGTTGTCGACAACGTGGTATTTGAAAATCCTAACATTAAATCTTTAAAAGAAAAAGATAGAGAGAAAAAAATGATTACAATATTATAAAATAAAGCAAAGTATAACAAAAAACTAAAGAGAAAATAGAGAAAGACAAGAGAAAATTGGAAACAAAATAACTTTCTATACTTTCACTTGTGAGGGATAAAAATATATAAGTTTAGTACAACTTCTATTTGTGGGCCAAGTCATCATACTAGATGTAATGGTAATAGACATAACTTACATATGTTTCATATACAATTAAGAGAGACATAATGCATAATATTAAGAGGGATTTAATAGGGTGATAATGTGGTCTAAATGTAAATTATAAATTTACAATAAAATGTTTGCTTGTAACTCATGGAATATTAAGAGGTGGCATCCACACATACTTGATTCACAACACTCTCCCTTGGATGTCCACCATACAAAGAATATGCCTCATTAAAAACCTTACCAAGAAAAAACCCAATGGAAAAAAATCTTAATGAAGGAAAAAAAAAAGTACATAATTTTGGTATGTTCTGCATTTAGGATTGCTTCATTAAAAACCTAGCCAAAAAAACCTAATAGGACAAAAACTTAGGCTAAGGGAAAAAGAGTACTATATGCAGTGTCTCCCCCTCATGTCAACATCTCTTTTTCAAAGATCCCTAAAACGACGCATACCAATTTTTTATACCAACTTCTCAAATGTTGTTGTAGGAAGTGCCTTTGTAAAAAATCTGCCAAGTTGTCACTAGAGCGAATTTGATGTACGTCGATCTCTGCTTTCTTTTGAAGCTTATGAGTGAAAAAAAATTTTGGTGAATTGTGTTTTGTTCTGTCTCCTTTTATGTAACTCTCTTTGAGTTGAGCGATACAGGCTGTAATATCTTCATACAACACAGTTGGACTTTCTTTGTTAAATGAAAGATTACATGTTTCTCTTATATGCTACACCAGGGATCTTAACCATACACATTCTCGACTTGCCTCATGAATTGCCAATATCTCAGCATGATTAGAAGATGTGGCAGTTAGGCTTTGTTTTGTCGAACGCCACGATATAACTGTACCACCATATGTAAACAAATAACCTGTTTGTGATCATGCTTTATGTGGATGAGACAAATATCCTGCATTTGCATATCCAATCAATTCCGACTTGGAATCCTATGCATAATACAGACTCATATCTGTTGTACCACGAAGATAACGAAGTATTTGTTTGACACCATTCCAATGTCTTCGAGTTGGTGAAGAACTATATCTCGCTAGTAAGCTAATAGAGAATGATATGTCAAGTCATGTGCAGTTAGCAAGATACATTAGTGTACAAATAGCACTAAGATATGGTACTTTTGGACCCAGAATTTCTTCATCATTATCTTGAGGACGAAAAGGATTCTTTTTCACATCAAGGGATCATACAACCATGCAAGAACTTATTGGATGGGATTTATCCATATTAAAACGCTTTAACACCTTTTCAATATATGTTGACTGATGAACAAAATCACTTTCGATAAATGCTCAATCTGCAAGCCGAGACAGAATTTTGTTTTTCCTAAGTCCTTCATTTCAAATCCCCATACTCACAGTCACTTGACGTTTTTCAAGCGAATTTAATTCTACCTGGATTGAGTTTTTTCATTTTGGCCAATCATTTCTACGCTGACATTCTTCAATGAACTTTGGTTTAAGATCCTCATTTTCTTCTGTAATATCAAGAGCTATTGCATATGCAAATATGTTGTCAACAACAATTTCCTTTCGGTTCCATCTCTTTCCTAAAGTGACATAGCTTATTGAGATCTCTTCATTAACATCTTTTTCAAATACTTGAAGCTCTTATGGAGTTAATTCTTCAGCTATGTCAACTGTTTTTATACTAGGCTCTTCAAGAAGATTAAAAACATTGAAAATGCCAACTTGCTTATTATTTAGCTCCTTTTTCTTTCTTGGATTTTTATCCTTAGAATCGATAGGTCTACCATGCTTCTGGCATGCCTTCGATTCATTTGCTACCATATTAATATTTTTTTCGGTAGGAAGATCAATTCGAATGGGAGCATTTTCAGCTGGTATATATGATTTTGTCACTTTCTTGACATCGGTAAATGCATCTGGTAATTAATTTGTAACCTTTTGCAAATGGATAATTTTTTAAACTTCTTCTAAGTCACGTTGATTTGTACGTGGATCAAAGTGAGATAATGATAATGCATTCCATGAAATTTGTTGTTTTTTCAGTTGTTGTTTATCTCCCCTTAATCCTAGGAAAACTGTCTCATCAAATTGACAATCGACAAATTGTGCCGTAAAGAGGTCACCCGTTAAGGGTTCGAGATATTTAATTATTTACAGGGATTCAAATCCAACATAAACTCCCAGTCTCCTTTGAGGACCTATCGTAGTGCGCTGTGGTGAAGCAATTGGGACATATACTGCGCAACCAAAAATTCTTAGATAGAAAATATCAGGCTCTTTACTAGAAACAAGCTGTAATGGTGAGTATTTATGATATGAAGTAGACCTTATGCGAATAAGTGCTGCAGCATGTAATATGGCATGTCCCCAAGCAAAACTAGGCAATTTTGTTCTCATAAGTAAAGGTCTAGCAATTAATTTCAACCTTTTAATAAAAGATTCTGCTAATCCATTTTGAGTGTGCACATAAACAACAAGATGCTCAAAAGTAATCCTAATTGACATGTAGTAATCATTAAAGGTTTGGGATGTAAATTCTCCTGCATTATCCAAACGAATTTTCTTGATTGTATAATCTGGGAATTGTGCTTGTAATCGGATTATTTGAGCAAGGAGTCTCGCAAATGCAACATTGCGAGTAAATAATAAATAAACATGTGACCAACATGTTGATGCATCTATTAGCACCATAAAATACTAAAATAGTCCACATGATGGAATAATAGGCCCACATATATCTCCTTGAATTTGTTCTAAAAATGTAGAAGATTCAATTGTAACTTTCATTGGGGATAGCCTTATAATCAGTTTTCCTTGAAAACAAGTAGCACATAAAAAATCTTTGGACAAAAGAATCTTTTGGTTCTTTAAAGGATGTCCATTTGAATTTTCTATAATCCTTCGCATCATTATTGAACCTAGATGACCTAAACGGTTGTGCCAAACAATGAAATTCCTTGAATCTTTAGATTCTTCGTTCATCACCACGTAGGATTCAATTGGATTTATAAATGTATAATACAACCCAGAAGAGTATGCTGGTAGCTTTTTCAATATTTGTTTCTTTCTTGAGACATTAGATGTAATATAAAGATATTCAACATCTCTTTCATTTGTTGTCTAAATATGATAACCATTAGACAATAACCATTACGACGTATATCTTTAAAACTTAGTAGATTTCTTTTTGATCTACTAGAATACATAGCATTGTTAATCATAAACTTTGTACCACCAGGTAATAATATATTAGCACTACCAAAGCCCTCAATGAGATTTGCAACACCAGATATTGTACTAACATTAGCTTCAGTTAATATAAGATTGGAAAAATATTTTTTATCTTTGAGAATAGTGTGTGTAGCTCCACTGTCCGCTAGGCAAAAGGCTTCATCATTAACTTTAATACCGGTGGAATGATTTTTGAAATCTATGTCTCTTCATGAAAAATAAAACAAAGAGATAAGAAAATAATATACTAAATGCAATCCTTTTTTTATAAGAAAATATATAGAGATTACAAAACATAATAAAATCACACCAAAATTACAACCAAACTAAAATAAATAAAAAAAATCAAAACATACTAAAAATTATGGTCACAAAAAAAAAAAAAAAACAAACAGGATAGACTGGTGGAAGAACATCTTTTCAAGCCATATTGATGTTTTTCTTGCTAATTAAATTCTCAAAATTTCCATCACGATTCTCAAAGAAATCTGCAACGTCTAAGTGTGTAAAATCTGTAAGATCATGGCATTCAATAAAGTTTGTCTCTGCAACTTTTTCTTTCTCCTTCAAGGAAGCTTGGTAAAGATCAATAAAATGTTTGGATGTGTGACATGTACGTCTCCAATGTCCTTTCATGCCACATCTATGGCACGTACTTCATTGTTCTTAGGGGCTTTATTTTGAAAACCCTTTTCTTCTTGTTTCTCCTCATTCTTGGCCCATTTTTGATGGTGAGATGCAACTTTCTTGAAATTTGAGGAGTTTTGGTTATAATAACCATAACCACGACTACGATCACGACCACGACCACGACCACGACCTCGACCTTGACCGCGATCGCAACCACAACCATATCCACGTCCACCATGTCGACCATGCCCAGGATCTTCAACATATGCTGCATTCGCTTCAGGAAATGGCATTGATCCAATTGGGCAAGATTGATGATTTTTCATCAACAATTCATTATTTTGTTCGGCAACGAGAAGACATGATATTAATTCAAAATATTTCTTAAAGCCTTGCTCTCGATATTACTGTTGCAAAAGCACATTAGAGGCATGAAAAGTAGAGTGTGTTTTTCTAACATGTCTTCATCAGTAACACTCTCTACACATAATTTTAATTGAGAAGTAATTTTAAACATTGCTGAATTATACTCTCTCACAGTTTTAAAATCTTGTAGTCATAGGTGCATCCAATTATAGCAAGATTTAGGAAGAATTACAGTCTTTTGGTGGTCATATATTTCCTTGAAATTATTCCAAAGGACATATGGATCTTTTACTGTCAAATATTCAGTTTTCAATCCTTCATGGAGATGATGACGAATGAATATCATTGCCTTTGCACGATTCTGTGAGGATGCGTTATTTCCTTCTTTTATTGTATTATGAAGATTCATAGCATCAAGGTAGATCTCAACATCAAGAGTCCATGCCAAATAATTAGTGCCAGAAATATCAAGAGCAACGAACTCTAGCTTTGTAAGATTCGACATTGTGTGAACTAGTATATGATAAAATAAAGTCAATAAGAATTACAATGATTTATTCTTGATTGATTAACAAAAGGACAAAAATTTACAATATGAGAATACCAAATATCATGCACTTGCATAGAAAATTAAAAAAAAAATATTGTAATAAAATTGTTATTGAAAATCATGTCATTAAAACTAATGGAAAAAAAAAAGCATATTAATGATAAAAGAAAACTTATACAATAAATTCATTTTTTTTAACTATATAGTTATTGATGATAAAAGAAATAATTTGTTAATATAATGAAACAGAATTAATAATATAACAATTAATTATAACAAAGATGGATTATACAACTACTATCCTGAAAGCAAATGTAATTCATTAAATAATTAACACTATACACATGTATAACATATCAACAACGTGATGGGTGGTAAAATTGCTAGAATTAATTTTACATGAGAAAAAAAATGAATGAAATGATCAAAAGCTGACAGAAATACCAATATCAAAGAAGGAGTGTGCAATTGATATAAAGCTATATTTAATAATAGATAAAGTAGACATGTCCTTAGAATTATAAGGAGAATGGATATACTACAAAACATCACTGAAGTTATATGCACAATATACCTTTCAAAATGAGAAGTGATTGAACTAAAGAGCAATCAACACTTGTAAAAGCTCACAGACTAGAGACTCATACTACTAACGTGTTATAAAATAAAGTAAAGTATAACAAAAGACTAAAGAGAACAATAGAGAAAGATAAGTGAAAATTGTAGACAAAACAACTTTCTATACTTTCACTTGTGAGGGATGAAAGCATATAAGCTTAGTACAACTTCTATTTATAGGCCAAGTCATCATACTAGAGGTAATGGTAATAGACATAACTTACATATGTTTCATATGCAATTAAGGGAGACATAATGCACAATATTAAGAGGGATTTAATGGGGTGATAATGTAGTCTAAATGTGAATTATAAATTTGCCATAAAATGTTTGTTTGTAACTCATGGAATACCAGGAGGTGGCATCCACACATACATGATTCACAACAAATAATCCTTTTTTTAGGGAATAAATAATCTACATATTAGACTAAAAACACTAAAAAAAACAACACTTAATTTGGAGAAAGAAGCAAGGGGAAAAAAAAAGAAAGAATAAAGAACACTTAATTTAATAATGTCCCTTTTGCGCAGAGGGGGAGGGAGGGGGTGAGGGAGGGCCATGGACCTTTAGATTTTTTTTTTCTTTTTTTTTTCTTTCATATTTTTTTTTTGGTAATATAGTTTTTTTCTTTATTAATAATAACATCATATGGTAACCTAAATGGTTACTTCAACGATCATACATAGTAACAAAATCTAAAATTTTCAACCTAGTCTAGTATCTAGCCTAGTACGCAGCATAGTATCTTACATTGTCTATAAATCTTAGCACTATGCATCAAAGCTCAGATTGCTAAGCTCCCTCTCCCTCCAAAATTCTCCCTTCTCTCTAGAATTCTTCCATTCTTTCTCTAAAATTTTAATCTTATTCTTAATTTTACGGATCTTCTCTATTATTTTTTCTCATAAACTCGAATCTCATCTACAATCTCTCAACCATCTTTCTTTCTTATTTCTTTATTCTATGTATCCAAAGTACCATCACCTAAGAAAATACTTCCCATCACTTTCCCATAAGGTTTTCAAGCATAAATACAAGTTTAGAGTTACTCGACTTTGGATTCTCATGCATTTTGGAATCCTTGGTGATGTGAGGATACTGATTGAAGGAAAAATTCATTCGAGTGACTTCAATCAAAGGGCCAGCCTTTCAGGTATGGGCACTAGTCATAGTGTGATGAGAAGAAGAGCTCGTACCATTAACTCTAGATGTCACAAATATAAGCAATAGACTTGTGAGAGTAAGTGTCATTCTCTTAGATTTGTGTCAGTAAATCGGGAGAACAAAATTCATTTATACAAAGATGGCATTTCTAAAGAAAACTTAGATGACCTCTATGCTTTTCTTCAGAACCATCTGAGTAGATATGTCCAAAGTGCAATTTCTAATCTTTAGCCCAAATTACATATAAAAAGACAACTCCTTAGGAATCTGGCATTTAAATACCTGTTGTCAGTTTGTAAGAAAATTAGATGGGAAGAAACTTCTTAATCCACAAAGGTTGTTTGAGTGCTTCTACACAAAAAAAAGGTATTTTGTGTTTCGAGTATTTGTTTGTTTTTAGATTGTCATAGTTGTGTTAAACAATAAATATTTATTTTTATTTTATCATTGCATAGTTGTTATATATCTGTGTTTGTTTTATCAAAAAATGTTACATTGTCGATGCATTATGTGTTGTTAGTTTGAAATTTTTAGATCGAAATGATTTTTCTATATTCGTGCTGTTTTTGTTAAAAGCTATACAGTATATCATATTTTTTTATTGACTTTTTTAGATTCATATTGCTTTTATCAAAAGGTATACAGTATGTCATATGTCTTTTACTGACTTTTTAGATTCGTATTGTTTTTGTTAAAAAGTATATAGTATATCATATGTCATTTACCGTCTTTTCTAGATTTATGTTTATTTTGTCAAAAAAGTGTATAGTTAAATTTGTCGAGTTTTTTTTTTTTTTTTTTTTTTTTGTAAATTGCCAAAAGTTGTATAGTTAGAGTCTCATTTGTCAAATTTTGGTTTGATTGCGTGCTTATTTTTCAAAATCTGAACTGATTTGGTTTAACTTTTTCTAGTATGTACATCACCTACCTGTCATAAGTCCCTCCTTTTTTTCCATTTCCATCTTCTTTAAGAACTAATTCAAGATACAAATTTTAGGCAGAGTAGACTTAAGACAAAAACCCAAAAAAAACAAATAAGAAAAAAAGAGTTGGTCTGTTTTAGAATCCAAATATATCTTCCTCTCATTTATCTAGGAAAATCAAAACCATTTGTGTCTTATATAGTTCCAATCGTGGTAAAGGTAGAGTCTACGTAGAAGCTGCAGAACATTTACGATAAGTCTTGGCACGTAAGAAGATTAAACTGATTTATAGGGGAGGTAGCTTAAGGTTAATAGGAAATGTAGCAACAACATCACATTCTAGGGGTAGCCATGTAGTAGGGATTATACCTCATCTCCAACCTGAGGACAATCTCTATGGGAAAACCATAGGTAAGCAAGATAGAGTATTGGACATCTCTAAACATTTTGAAAACATGATCCATAAACGCTTTCATTGCATTACCTGATGGTTTAGGCACTCTTGAAGAGTTATTCAAAGTTGCTAGTAGGAGTTTGTTGGACATTCACTCCAAACCCATAAGTCTTTTGAATGTAAATGGTTTTCATGATGGTCTTTTAAAGTTTTTATATTACATTGTAGAAAAAACTTCATTTTAGAATCAAGGAGACAAATCTTTATTATTACTTCAACAGCTAAAGACCTACTTGACAAAATGCAAGTCATTCATCTAGAGTCCGACATTGCAACGTCCAAGCATGATTGGAAGAAAGATAGCAAGATGCGACCATTGGATTTGAACCTCCACCTTGATTTTTTGGTTTTACCCACAGCATGTTCGTCTGTATTTCTCGTGTCCTGAATAAATGCTCTCCTTCACATCATATATATATTTTTTGACATGCTGTTGTTAAAATGTTTAGATTCAATGATTGTAGTGCCGGGATGGTTGATATTACGGAGTAATTAGTACTCTCAAAATGCATCATGTTTAAGGTCCGATTTTTTTTTATTGATGCTTCTATAATCTCCATGCATATATGGTTAGGATAGCTACTTATATAAAGTATTTAATATATTATTGAAACGTATCTATATCATGTCAGTAAACTCTTTATGTATTATTTTAATGCGCGTTTTTAATATAAATGCTTATGTTCTCTATTATTATTATTATTATTATTATTATTATTATGTAATATAACATCCTTAATCTAATTACAATCCACGGTTCAAAAATAATAAAAGATTAAAAAATGACATGATAAGCTATGCACTTTTCTTTATATATGTTAGAATAATCTTGATAAGAAAAATACACGACTCTTTTGACTCAAAATTCTGATTCTGTCACTGCTTTCGTGTGTGTGCAAGGTAGAATATATGGTAAGAGCATTAGTGATGATATGAATAATATTGTTAGGGCCAAAATTTATCCTTTTTAATACCAAATGATATGGATATTCGAGTTTCCATTATTTTATGCATAAATGCTAAATATATCATGTTTGCCTTAGGCATTGTAATTCAAATGTATCCATTTTTTTTTTAAAAAAAGATCAGTAAATTAAAACCAGCGAATTGGTTTTAATCTTTTTTAAAGATCAATGATGGAGTCGCATGGGTCTTCCTCGGCACCATTGTGTTACTTTTAGTTGGACTCTCGTTGATCTTAGCCAGTGCAATGGTGGTGCTTCATAGAATCATAGCGGTGAAGCGTTGTGGGCGGGTGGTTCCTAGCAGTGGAATTGTATGGGTCCATGTTGATCTATCCTCTACAGTCATGTTGGCCGACTTTAAGTTTTTTTTATTTAATTATGGTGATGCTTTTTTCGCTAAGTAGGAGTTGCTTTCGAATAAAATGAAGATGATCTCCTAACCTATTGATTTTGTTTGTGTGTCTCACCTATTTGTGTTAGTAATTTGTGGTATGCATTGGTGTGTGGTTAAATTTATTTCCATGTTGTGTTGTTTGTGTTGTTCTTGTCCTTAGTATGTGAGGTTTGGTTTCAGTCATCTGGTTTTATTTGTCGATTATGGTGGTTACTTCTAACGAGCTTTGATCATGTTCGATATTTCTATGTCGAGTTGGTCTTTCCCCATTGGGTCTCCGCATGCTACAACCCGCCTTTTCGAGCAGTCACTTTACATACTTAGAACATCATTACTTAAACAGTAATCTTACTTACTTAGTAAGAAAAATACTGAAATAATTTTTTTTTCTTTAAACATTCTTTAAAACATTTTGTAAATATATCGTAAAACTTTGAAAACATTTCTTAAAACTTTGATCTTTTTAAAACTTTGAAAACTCTAAATCAAATAGTGGGAAAACATTTTATTTGTACAATAGAAACTTATTGTGGTGGTATCCATACCCAAATCTTTACAACTACCTTTCGCAGCACCCAGCTCTTCACACATGTCCTATTGGTCACCCTTAGGACTACCCACAGCATGAAATAACTTTTATGAGCTTACGCTCAGTAAGTTCAAACATAATTTCACAAATCATTCAAAAATGCTTTAAAAACTTTCCTCATAAAAACCTTTCTCTTAAAACATTTTTCATAAAACATTGCTGAAACGTTTTGGGTAAACATTTTTCGTAAAACATTTCTTGTACGTTTTTTTTTAAAACGTCGTTCATAAACCTTTTCTTGAAAACATAAAAATGTTTTTCACAAACATTTAATATAAAACATTTCTTAGAATATTTTCCATAAAATATAAACATTCCATAACAAGGAAAACAAGCAAAATCAAAATGCATATTTCTATTTATGCTTAATTATAAACTTTCATTTATAAGTGTTTTATGAACATTCTTTTCTTATTTTAACTTTCTATCTTTGTTCTTTAACTTTCCTTATCTAACTTTAGTGTCTGTACCAACATCATTAATCATAAGATCATAAACGTGATGCTTCCCTTGTGGAAGACTTGAGACCATTGAACACCGAGGTTGTGTACCTCACATCAAGGAGGTCAAACTTTAACTTTACTTTCAGTACCTCACAACAAGGAGGCTGGTACGACACTTTCTTTTATTATCTGTACTCTTACCTTCTTTTTAACTTTAGTAAGCATATCAAATGCAATAACATTATATGCAAACACATTTGCAAATCATAATTGTTCTCTTTAAAATTTATTGCATAACAAATGCAATCAATTAAATTATAACTTAAACCGTAAAACTTTGTGCATTAAGAAAATGCTATCATACTTTAAAAACAATAATTACAAATACATTGCAAACTTTTACTTAATCTTTTAAACTTTATGCGCATCAAATGCAATCATGCTTTAACATAATAGTTGCAAATACATTATAAATCTTGATTTAAACTATAAAACTTTTTGCATAACAAATGCAAACATACTTTTTAAAACAACTTGTATAACAATTGCAAATATATTTGCAAACATATATATATATATAAACATTTGAAAATTATTTACTTCATGCTGTAGGTGAGGTTTGAAACTTACCTAGATTACGCTCTAGCATTCGCTATTTCGTTCCTTTTCCTTCATTAGTCGGCCTCTGTGTCCTGATCATACGACATCCGACTAATCAGTTAACTTTCTTTTTATCAATCTACTCGATTGATAATAAAACTTAAACATTAAACATTCATTCCTTTTTTTCATAACTTGGTATACTGTCAATTTACCCTTTCCTTTCCTTAATTTTGTAACCCACCGAGTTATCTTTCCCTTTGCTTAAGTATATAACCATTGAGTTACCATTCTTTTTGCTTAGCTCGACAACCCATCAGGTGTGACGATCCTCCTTACGTGGCCGTCACTTAACTTAAACATGGTCGTAAACTTTAACATACTTAAGAATAAAGTACAAAAATTTTAGAATAAATTTTTGAATTTTAAATGGATTCTTGTTGTAGAATCCTTAGCATAAAACCTTAGAAGGAATAATAACTGTTTTCCAAATCTTAATAACAAACAAATTCTTGAAGATAAAGAATTCTCAACGTGTAGCTTTAAAAGATATAATAATCATTTTTTAAAACTTAATTTCGCAAACCGAACATAATAACATAAATTTCTTAACGTGATATTAACTTAATAATAATAATTACGTTTTAACATAACCATAATAATTTCCTTGAACTTTTCTTTTTAATCATAAGGATGCTTATTTAGCAACTATTACTTTAAGGACATTTCTCAACTTAAATAAAACTATTTTCAAAACAATTTTAAATTAAACAATAAAATAAAATCCCATTTAAATGCTCTTTGAAATTTTCTTAAAAATCAATTATATATTTTACTTATAATTTAACATCTTAAACATAACATATTGATATCTTAAAACTTAATCTTTTCAGAACTTATCATAATAATAATTACTTGGAACTCGTTTACTTAAATCATCATAATAATAATAATTTTCGAAGTATATTCATCTAGACTTTCATAAAAGTAAATTCCTAAAAACATATTCATAAAATCGTTACTTATTTTGACATAAAACTTATATAATCATTTTCTTATTATAAATGATCATATAATATTCTCACTTGAAAACTTCGCATATTTGTTGCATCAAACCTTCTTAAACTAGTCAAAACATAATTTCTTATAACTTAAACTTTTAAGTTTAAGATACTAATTTCTTAAAGCTTTTC
>CAMOHE010045661.1:0-10756 GCA_946598075.1 Artocarpus hirsutus | reverse complement strand
AATGCATCATGTAATGCAATCACCTTTTGCAAATCATAACATATACTCGAACACTTATTGCATAACTTATGCAACATATAATGCAATCACATTTTGCAAATCACAACTTTTATTTTGAAACTTAACTTAATGCATAACAAATGCATCATAAAATTCATAACTTGATCTTTTAAAAACATTATGCATTTTTCAAATGCAAGTAGACTTCAAACATAATACTTGCAAACTCATTGCAAATCTTACATTGAACTTTAAATACCATTCGCATAATAAATGCGAATAAACTTTAAAATTAACTTGCAAAGCAATTGCAAACACATTTGCGAACATATAATTAAGTATTTGAAAATCTTTTACTTCATGCTGTAGGTGAGGTCTGAACTTACCCGTACTATACTCTAGCATTTACTATTCCTTTTTGTCTCGTTCCTTTCTCATTCCTTTCTCCTTTTGTTAGTCGGCTCCTGTGTCCTGATCGTACGACAACCGACTCATTAATAATCTTTCTTTTTATCAATCTACTCGATTGATAATAAAACATAAACGTTAAACATACATTCCTTTTATATAACTTCACGTCTCACTGACGGTTACGTTATTCAACATATTACGGAATATTTTTTGTCTAAGAACATTATGCTAAATCGGAGTGTCCGGCTCCGTTCTAGCCATTTTTGTAAAAAATGACGATTCTGCCCTTGGCAGGTTTTTCGTCCATTTTCTAACTTAAGAACTCTCATTACATAACTTAACATTCTCTTACATACATAATATGGAAAAATCACCACTAAGAAACGTTTCCCGACATCGGGCGTTTCGGGTCCATTTTGGTCATTTTTTATAAAATGACCATTTTGCCCTTGGTCTTATTTTCTTTCATTCTTTCCTTAACTGAACTTAAAACCTTAAAACTAAGCATCTATCACAATGCATTATAATACAGTTCATACTATACGCGAGATTGCTACTTACTTGGACTCCGAGCTACGCGGGTCCGGTCGTACCTTGTTGTATCCACATTATGTGAAGCATCCTCTGCAGTACTCCTCGAGCTACCATACATGGTTAGGAATGCTTCCTGGAGATCATACATTCTTTAACATGTCATTCTGGACTCCGATAATGCATTTTGAATTGCCTCAATTCACGTGCAGTCGGTACCGAACGATTTTCACCAGAGTGGAATAAGCTTGAACGGAGGTCACCGTTGCGTTCAAAACATCAAAACGAGTTGGGAGGCGGTCTCAGATCTTCGATCGAAGGTCCAGATTGCAAAATCCCAATTTGACCTTTGACCAGCCGTTGGCCGCCATTGACTGGTGTCAACTGGCCTCGTTGGTGGCTGAGCTTGAGCCTCCCCCCCCTAAATCGACCCTCCTGAGTCCATTTGTGGGGTCAATTTCTTCCAATTTGGCCTCTAACCCTGCCAATAGCTGTCGACGGTGGAAAACAGCGAGTTTCGATCTCGGTCTTCCGACGATGATGCCGTGAAATTGACTTGGGGAAAAGCTTCCCCAGGTCCCTCTGAGCATTTCCCCCGTAGTGGGGTTGCTTGATTCTGCCCCGATCAGCAGCTCCACCTCTACCACGGCGACGCGAGGTGGCGGAGGCCGTTCTCCATCGATCCGTGGTTAATTCGTGCAATTGAGGTGTCGAATCACTTCCTCTCATTCCTTTCGTGCCCTCAATTTGGCCCAACACGGCCTAAAACAGCAAACCCGAGCTCCTCACGGTGGCGATGGCGGGCGTTGGTCGTTCTCTAGCCGGCGACGGTGCTACCGTGTAATTAACTTGGGGGTTTCACTTGCCGTCCACCTCTGGCCATTTTGGCACCAGCGGTGTGCCTCACCACCGTCGGAGATGGCGGCTCCAATGGTGGTGCCACGACGGAGATAGGGTGGCTCTGTCGAGGCGTTTCCAGCTAAAATCGAGCTGGGAAAAAGATGCTATCTTGCTCATCTCTTCACCCTGAGTCCATAGACACCAAAATCACCTCGATTGGTGGTCGGACGGAGGAGAAATCAGCTCGAAAAAATTGGGTCTCACCGCCACTTTAGGCGGCGCGTGAGCCCTCCTCCGGCGGTGTTTTGGGCTGTTCGGCATACCGTTGAGCTCAGCTTATCAAGATCTTTCCAACGGTGTGGGAGGTGTCAAAAACAGAGCTCGAATTCTCAAACTCATTTTTGTGAGGAGAGAGAAAGTAGAGAGAGAAAGTGAGGAGAGAGAAACAGCTGAAATTAATCCAAAATTTCCCTTTTTTTTTCTTTTTTTTTTTCTCTTTACTTTTATATAAAAAGTGTTATCTACACTTTTTACACAGTCTAATTTTATATTGTGTGACTTTACAACAGTCCAATTCTTACACTGTATTACTTTTACAGTTTAATTTTTATACTGCATAATTTCATCAATGTATTTTTCTTACACTGTATTATTCTAATACCGTATAATTTTTATATTATTATACAATATTTTTCCTTAAATCATATTTTTCGTCTCAATATAATCTTTAATTTAATACATTTTTAATACATTAAAATTTTAGATTGTTACACTATTACTTGTACGATTTCGTGTATTTGCGGATTCCCGATGAATTATAAATACTGGTCGTTCGGATAAGATAGGAATTTTTAAGAAATGTCAGCTTTACTTGAAAATGTCTTGGTTATTTCTTGATGATATTTCATCATTTTAGGTTATTTTTTTTAAAAGGCCTTAATTATCCTGGGAAGCAATATATCAAAATTTAAGATGGGCTGCAGAGGTAAATAAAATGGCCGTCACCAAAAAAAATATATATATATATATATATATATATATATTAAACATATATATCCTATAATACATAATTACACAGGTACTTATATTTATGTAAGGAAAAATATTTCTATGGAAATCTAACTGAAAATGCTCTGATTGTTCCCAAATGCCTGCAAATGGAGAAACGGTGAGTGCTCCATCTCGGACGAGCCTGTGGTAAAGCTTCGATTGAAATTGCCTTCAACTCCGGTCTTCATCGGATGAACATCGGCAGTGTAGTTTCCGTCGCCATTAATGAACTCCATAAAACGCTCTGCGTCGGAGTTTATTCCTGTGAGCTCCTGGACAAGAGCTCTGAACTCCGACACGCTCGTTTTCACCTTCATTGGGCTCGATATGTAGACGACTTTTACTCCCTTATTTTTCTATCTCTCTTAAACTGCCTCTGAGTTTTCATCGGATTAACGCCTAGTGCATCCATTGATACGCAAACTTTGAAAAAGCGTAAGTAATTAAAAGTACAAATCTTTTTGCGGAACTGTCTTGATATATATGCATATATATATATATATAAAGAGTACGGTACGGAAACGAAATTGTTTTATTGGTCCAAAAACAGGAGATTTCTAAGAAGGTGAGGCGTTAAGTAGAAAAGAAGAAAAAATGGGCTTTCTTTAATTTTGATGTATGAAACGGATGGCAACTAGAAGCTATTGATTCCGAGAAGATTCTGTGGAAATACTTGGATGACCCGTAACCGTACAGATATTTTGTGTCACCTCAAGTTTGGTTTTGTGAAATACACTGAATCTTTGCGACATCATGATAAAGGGATAAGGAGAAAGCCCAAAATAATTTAAAATAAATAAAAAATAAAAAGTTTAGGATTATCTTCACGTTGGCGCAGCCTCCTATGACTTGGAAATTTTGGAGTCAACAATATCGAAGTGGAGATCATTTATTGGTGAACAGAAGGAGTTTCTCTTTTCTTTTCTTTTTTTTTTCTCTTTGTTTTTGGGGCTGAGAGGTGGGTTTCCTTTGTCTCGGGAACACATTTAGCAAACCAAAAGTCCAAATCAACGAAATTTTGCATCTTGTCTCTATCTCTCTCCATAGCCTTGGCCCCTATGTTTCCCTAACCTCTTCCGTACTCCTTTCGCTCTCTGTTTTGCTTTTTCCTCACCTACCCTAACGATACTTTTGAGAAATGGGTTTGAATCAAAATGCAATATATTTTTTTTTTACAAAATTCAAATGGTTGTAATATAAGGGTGCGTTTATTTATCGGGCGTTCAATATCAGACAAGCGAATTAAATTTTAGATTTTAAAATTTTTTGTTTACTTTTGTATTTAAGAATTAAATAAGATGAATCCCACCTATAAATAAGGAATTAAGTTCCTTAATACATAGGAACTTATCTTCCATCTCTCACCTACAGAATTTAATTCTTTCTCTAAAAAATAAGAACCAACAAACTTTTTTTTCTAAATATACCCTTACTTTAAGTTAGTTATTTACTTCACAAAAAGGTAATTTTGTAACTACACTTATTTTATTCCAATTCCTTTGCTTTTTTTTTTTTTTTTTGACAAAGTAAACAAAATAATAAGAATCGAATTACCCATGTAACTTAATTCCCTCATAGGTTAGTAAACACTTAAATGGAATTTTGGTGACAACAATAATAAGTAAGTACACTTATCTTTACTTTATACTTTTTCCTAAGGTCCTCAAAAACTACAGCCATTTTTTAGATAACTGACATAAAAATCATGAACACATTTCCACTAAGTCGGTACACATTAGCAACCATATTCTATACCAAATTCCTTCATCAGTTATTAAAATAAAGGGAAAAACAATGCAAAAAAGTTTTGAAACAACTTTAAAGAGAAAAATGTCTGGAACTATATAGAAAAATTATACATAGTACCGTTAGCATAGATGCTCTTAAAGTATATGATGTTTTGTGAATGACATATTTATAAGTAAAAAAAGTGAATTTAGTCATCATATTTATATGTATGTATTTTGAATACTTTATGAATATTAATAAAGTTCTATAATTATCTATGTGACCTTATATTGTACATAAGTGTTATATACAAGAAGATAATAATTAAAGATAATAATTAAAATGGCCAATAACATATAATTAATTATTCAATTAAAGTATGAAATCTTCAATGAGCATTACTAGTACAGGTCATTTCTATTAAAAATGAAACAGTCTTATCCGAACCGTTAATGTAATGAGTCATTAAATGAGCGCATTGTATACAATAAGATTATGTAAGACCGCGAAGATGTGATGTGAGTAGCTGATAAATTTCATTTGGCATAGCAAGTTCTAATTACATCTATCGATGGTCATATATAAGATGATTTTAATCTTGAGTTATTAGCAGACTCCTATTTATGGATTTATATATTTTGATTTACACCTTATGAATTTGAAAATCTAATCTTATCCTTTGTATTTTAGAGGCATGATGACGTAAGTAGCCAAGAATGTTCATATTACAAGATGTAATTCATTCCTTCTTTAACAAGAAGTGGATAAATAATTCTCTTGAGTATTGATCAGGGCTTGAATAATAAGAGCACTCAATTCATAATTAAGTTCATGAATTTATTATTCATTAGAGAATCAATAACACTTAAGGGTACAGAAGAAATTAGGTTATGTGACCCCCGTTATTTTTCTAACAGGCATTATGGTAATTAAATTAATTATTAGTGTGACAATTAAAATTTGTTTCATCTAAAATCTATTTCATGTTATTTATTTCTACTTATTTTTAAATTTTCTAAAAAAATTTTATATCTATTTAGTATAATTACCTAAATGCCCTTGGAACTTTAATTATTTACGAAAATGCTATTTTGGCATTTTGTGTCTAAGAGTCTCCGAAGAAACTCATTTTTCCTGCCCTCTTTCTTTTCTTTCCTCATCCTTGCTGACACCCTCTCTTTCTTTCTTTCTTTCTTTCTTTGTTAGAAAAATAATACACAGTAGAATTTTAAAATTTTTTATATTAGAGTATTTTTTAAAACACAAGTTTGGCACACTATATGCATAAATTAACCAGATCTTACTAACCTTTAAATGCCGAAGAACTCCTGCAATCTGTGAAGAGAAGTAATGCTCTAGAAGAGCCTCAACCAACTGGCCTTCTTTGCTATTCTCTATTCACGATCAGAGTGAGTGTGGGCTCACATCATTCAGCTTTTCCTACGTGAGTCTCCTTCTAACTAATTGAGAAATACCCAAAGCTATAATTTGTGATTTGTGAATGATAGCCTTCTAGGGAGTTTCAGAGTCTCACTCTAGATTTCTCAACTGATCTAAATAATAAAGAGACTTACTCTATTTTTATAGAGGTTGGGCCTAGGAGTCAATCCTTATCAGATAAGGCCTCTAAAATTTGAATTAGAATCAATATCTGATTAAATTTTGCATGAAAATGCATGATCCTTTTATCGCCTGGTCGGTAGGCTGAACTGGCAGATCGGCCTACAAAACATCCTTAATCAACAGGCCGAACTCTAAGATCAGCCCGTCGAACCTCCAATAAAAGATACCTATAAATCTTTATTTTTCACCCGAGATTCTTAAAATAGAGCCTCAGTTTTAATTCAAATAACCCAATAGAGAAGTTATCTGATTAAAATAGTCATATCTAGATAATCTCTAGGAAAATAAATATTTCTGATAATTCAATAAGTTTATTGAACTGCAAGATATATATTTGTATATTGAACTGCTATTATATGAGTATCACATATGAGATAATAATATGAACTCATCCTGTATTATACAGGGAGGAATATATTGATTTGGCATATGTTGTTATAAATGAAAAAGCATCGTTAGGAATAATTAACTCTACAAATAATAAATGATTATAGAGGAATGATAAGACGTACAAAGGGCGGCGGTTACGTCTTTGGGCACGAATACTCTAAAAGGTAAAATAGGGGGAGGTGACGGTGCTCCCTTAGGTCGAAGTCTCAGAACGCACTGTACAGGGATCGATTTGGTGAGGATTTGGAGCTTAATGTCCCCTCACCGGAGCACCCTTAGAATGATTGTAAGGTGATCAAGTGTGCCCATTTGGTTTTTGTTGAGCTAAGTAATATGATATTCTAATTGCACCGTGGATATAGATGAACATAATTGAATCCTAAATTAATGTGTATCTACATATATTTAAATATATATGTATAGAACTTGGTAACAATGATCATAAGATATCCACTGGAATTGAATATGATAATATTAATGAATAATGATTATGAACTAACCATACAGGTTTTAAGGTGGCAATGATAAAAACCTAAAGGTGAGTAATGTTTTTCTTACTAAGTATGTTGTTACTCATTCCTCTATATTTCTATCTTTTCAGGGCTCACAAAGTGTAAGGTGGTGACAAGAAATATAGTTGAGGAAGCTATGTAGCTGTATTATATTTGAATTGCTTCATTTGTTAGAAAATGTACTTCATGATAATGTAAGCATCTTGTGTTACTTTCTAGGACAGTATTAAGATTGTATTAAAGGTTGGAATGATGATGATGACAGTTGTTATTATAAAATATAAGGTGCTACATTAAACTGTGGTTTATTTGTTTATGTTTTTATTTTGTTTTGAGAGTTTTTATTTAAGTCCCGGGCATATTTCTTAGATGTTTTATTTTTTTTATCTTTATTTTATTTATTAAAAATGTTAACTCCCACTTAAGGGCGTTACAGAATAGATTTTACCTAACTCTAATTATGAATTATTTATGGAGGATTGATTTGTTTGTAAGTGCTATATTAAATGGATGATTCTAAAAATTGAGAAATTATAGATATATAATTTTAAAAGTGCAATTCTAAATATTTAGTAGAGTTATATTAGAA
Organism: Artocarpus hirsutus; assembly: GCA_946598075.1. Classification (NCBI taxonomy): domain Eukaryota; kingdom Viridiplantae; phylum Streptophyta; class Magnoliopsida; order Rosales; family Moraceae; genus Artocarpus; species Artocarpus hirsutus. The sequence continues at coordinate 3,082 of CAMOHE010045661.1, read as the reverse complement.
TTAATAAAAGAGTAATATATTAATTAAAAGTTTGATTAATATATTGACTTTATTGGAGTTTGAAATTATAGGTCCATTGGTTCCCTGACATCCTTGTAAACATTGTTTGGACACAAGGACAGTCTATATGTTGGAAGACCTCAATCATCACGAGCAAGGGAAGAATGGACGAATTTTGGAGCTGAAGACAACCAATGAGACCTTGATTGTTAGCTGCAAAGGATGTCAGTTTGTCCGTGGCTTAATCAAGAGACTTGAAAAGTAACATTCCTCAAATACGAAATAGTTGTAGCCTAGGCCGAACGAACACGCCAAGGACAATCTTGCTTCAAAAGGAAATCTAATAGCAATATTAACAGCAAAACACTCTTTAAAGAAGCCTCTGTACATACCAAAAATAGCACCACAATTTGCATTACATGGAGCGCCATGAACCGCACAATCAACGTTCACTTTAATCCACCCAAATAAAGGCTGAAATAACCAACCAACTTGCAATATAAAAGGTGTTTTTCCAACGCTCTCCTTAACTTTAAGGGCAATTTTTCTTATAGGAGTCGAAAAAGATATTGTCCGTGGTGGGTGATTATCTTTCGACAGTCTAATCTACATAAAAAAGATTTTAATTTTTTATAAGTAAGTTAAGAAAAGAAAATTAAAAATAAATCCTATTCATTCTATCATAATTGAAGTTTCTTGGAAAAGAATAGAATAGAAAATAGATGTATGCAAGTTGCAACAGGGACCACGTATGACGATTATTGGCGAGTTCATATTGCAACGTCCTTCTAGAAGATGACGCTGATTTCTTGTTTTTGTTCTAGAAGCGTTGTCATTATGTCATCATTTTTCCGAACAGCTTTCCCCTTTTTTTAAAGAAGCTTCGCTTATTATCTACACATACAAGATGTTTCACCAAGCGTATATTTGACATTTTTTCCCCGGGGAAAAAAAAAACAATTTGAAATAAAGTTATTTGTATGTGTGATATATATATATATATGCAAAAAGAAAAATACGTTCTGTAGTATGAAAGGAAAATATAAGCACCAATTTACACCTTCACAGCTCGCTATTATAGAAAACTTGGTATTGGTAAACAGTCGAGGGGCTCATTTTACTTTTTATACATTTCTATTTAATAAGATTTTTATTATTGTATTATTTATTGATCAAATTACTTTCAAGGAAATTTATGTGGTTTCTTTCTTCTTCAAAATTTATTTTTCATTAAATTTTTATTGTTTCATATGTAACGATTATAATTATATAAATCATTGTATGTTGTCTGATTCGAAAATAAGTACAAATTGTGAGTTTCGGAACTATAGTTTGGCTTAATATAAATAAATATAATATAAGAAAAAACTACTGTTTAATTCTCCTTGTTTTAAGTGAAGGATATAAAATTTTTTCGATTATATATAAACCCTTATAATTCACTACCAATTGTAGTTTTGGTCATGGAATTCAAGGTTTAGTTTAATAAAAAGGAAAAAAATAAACTTAAGAAAAACCTATCCGTTAATATATGAATTGAAAAAGAAAAAACATTTGAAAAAAAACTATAACTTTGTTTGAAAGGTGGTAAAAAAAGGAAAAAAAACAATAATTCTATTTAAATATTGGGACTTTTTTGATATTTTAAGCGATGTGTAACAAGTGAAATGATAAATGAATTAAGAAAAGATGTGTGAAAAATAAAATAAGAGGTGTCAAGAAGATGCACCTTTTTATATGTAAAATCTGTAAACTTGAACGAGGCGCTCAAAAAATAGTGTGTACCAAATGATCATTTGTATATTTATGCATTGACTTTGAAGCAAAATGACCAGCAGTTCCAAAAAAAAAAAAAAAAAAAAAAAAAAAACAAACAAACAAACTTTCTAGACGACAAGGTACAATCCTCTTATAAATGGATCCTTTTTTTTTTATTTTTGAGGACCCCGGTTTTTCATGTGGTTGGATTTTTTTTTTTTTTTTTTTATTGCTCAGCAAAATCGTCAACTTAGCAAAACATAATTTAACAAAAAATAAATGCCAATATTTGTGGTTTTCCTCCTCTCACAAGTCACAACCACAAATTTTTTTTCCATTTTTCCCAAGAATCTGTGCTAAGAACACGTCACTTTATTCGATCATCCAACAATAACACCAGACTCCTCGTCCCTTCAAAAAAGGGCAATATATGTTATTTTTTATGTGGTTCTAAATTAAATGATTCACTTTATTGATTCATGGCAAAGATACATGTAGTTCATTGACTAGATTACACCAACTTTATAGGGTGTTCCCACTTGTTTTCATACATTATATGAATAATCTACGAAACTTTTTGGTTGTCTTTGATCGGTCCCAAGTTTTGTTTTCATATATATATATATATATATATATATATAGGAGAGTGCTTCCAGATGAAATCATAATTTAAATTTTTGAGCAATAATTCAAATACGAAAATATTCTTATCTTTAAACAATCTGAATATCTTTTCTCTTTTTTCTTTTCTATGTTTACTTTTTACGATAGAAGGTGTTTGAATGGGATCATACTATAAAACAGGTAAACATATACATAAATGTTCCCCCAAATGTTAGTCCGAAACAATTGTACTGTAGATTTAGTAGAAGCACATCGAAGTTGGAATCAAAGACAACACATCTTACCTCAATGTCAGTCAAATTTCTCAAGTTTCATCGTTTTTTATTTTTTTTTATTGGGAATTTAGCCATAGATTGTTTAAACAGCAAAAACTTTAAATGCAAACATGTTCTAGCAAAAGGACTTTAAACAAATAAATAATTTAAATTATGATTTTGAGGAAGCTTTCAAGTTTAAATGACATTGACATAGAGCTGGGATTGGAACCTCTGGCCCATAATTAGACGGGCTTGCTTTCTTAATTTTATAATGAAAAAATTATAATACATGTCTAAATTATTATTATGAAATTAAAATCTAACACAATATTTAAAATATCTTAAAAATATCTTTAATGATATAGCAATTATCTTAATGATATTACATATTGTATTGTATAATTACATATAAATAATTTTAATGATATCATTAAGAGACATTT
>CAMOHE010045660.1:0-25508 GCA_946598075.1 Artocarpus hirsutus | reverse complement strand
TCTATCACACATGGGCTGTCGTTCACACCAAGCAAAACACTGTCCTTAAGACGATTTGCTGATGTAGACTGGGCGAGTTGCCCTTATGATAGAAGATCAACAGGTGCTTAATGTGCCTTTCTAGGAGGTTGTATGGTTTCCTGGAGTTCAAAGAAACAAACGGTTGTCTCAAGATCAAGTACAGAGTCAGTATACAGAGCTTTAGCTCATGTGGCTGCTGAGATGATATGGTTGAAGTCTCTACTTGGAGAGCTAAAAGTCAAGATAGCAGGAAGACCAGTGTGTGACAATTTAGGAGCTGCAGCTTTGGCTGCAAATCTAGTCCATCATGCTCGAACAAATCATATTGAAATAGACACACTTTTTTAGAGATATGGTTCTTACAAAACAGATGGAAATCAGATATGTTCCAACTTTTGAGCAAATAGCAGATGCTCTCACGAAGGGGTTGTCAGTAAACAGGTATTTTGGGTTAAGAGACAAACTCAAAGTCGATATCTCTCCCTTTCATTTGAGGGGAGGTGTTGAAGCAGTTAATTGAATTGAAGCTTCTAGTGCTGAGTGTTAAAATGGCAGGTTGTTCTGATAGTTATAGCTTGTAACAGAATTTTGTTAGATAACAGAGAGTGTTTTTAATTGATTGAGAGTTTGTTAGTGAAACAAGAGAAGTTCTTATATTAAGCAGTTTTTTTTGTCTGAGACCATATTTAATATTTAGATTCCTCTCTTCGATATGGTTATTTTTTTTTTTTTTTTGGAAAAAACTAGGACAATTTTAATGTTAAAAAAAAACTCATTTTTTAATTAAAAAAAAGGAGGCCATTTGTCAATTTTTTTTTTTTTTTGGGCTTTTTGCCGAATTCTTCCCATTTTTGTACGTTCCCAAACACAAATTCTTTCTGACGGAGAGGGACTGAATGGAGATTGGCTGCGGGCGGTGGCGGTGAGTATTGACGGTGGTGAGCGAGAAGAAGAGAGAGAAATCGACGATGCACGGTCGTGTACAAAGAGGACAGAAATCGAGTGAAAAAGAAAAAAGACTCCAAAAAGAGAAAAACGTGAAATATCCAAACTTAAAGGATAGAACCGTCTTTATATAAATTCACTTAAAAAGATTTTTTTTTATCAATCTCTCTGTTCTACAGGGGACACTTCCTGATAATCCCGCTTTTAGCCACTGCCAAACTCGGTAGGAGGAAGTGGTGGTGATACTTGTAGAGAAAGCAAAGCAGAGAAATACAGAGCAAGAGAGAGAACAATGGATTTTGTAACACTGTTCGTTCCCTTTTTCATCCTAAAGCTGGTCATCAAGTTGAAGTACCCAAATTGCTTCATGATGAGGAGTCTCTTCCACGCAAGAGAGAGAACAATGGACTTTGTAACACTGTTCGTTCCCTTTTTCATCCTAAAGCTGGTCATCAAGTTGAAGTACCCAAATTGCTTCATGATGAGGAGTCTCTTCCACGCAACCCTCCACCACCCTCATCACCATTTCTACCACCATCCCCACCACCACTGAAAACACACGCATACACAAACGCCATTAACGCCAACCCATTTCCGCTCTCCTTTCTTTCTCATTTTTGCCGCCATGCTGGGCTTGATTTCGCCGAACCCATCTCCCATTTTCATCCCCGGAGCCAACCAACGGCCCCGACCCACCACCACCACCAGCAGGAAACCCAACGAAAAACCTCTCGACGATTCGTCGCTGGACAACCCGGATCTCGGCCCGTTTCTGCTGAAGATGGCCCGGGACGCCGTCGCGTCAGGGGAGAATCCGAGCAAGGCTTTGGACTATGCGATTCGGGCGTCGCAGTCGCTGGAGAGGTGCCCGGTCGTCCCCGTGGTCGAGCTGGCCATGAGCTTGCACGTCGTGGCGGCGATTTACACCAGTCTGGGCCGGTTTGAAGAGGCGGTTCCGGTTCTGGAGAGGTCGATCGAGGTAGTCTCGGGTGGTGGAGTCGGGTCGGAGCCGGAGTCCGACCGCCACGCGCTGGCGAGATTCTCTGGGTTCATGCAGCTGGGGGACACGTATTCCATGATGGGTAGGCTCGAGGAGTCCATTTCGTGTTACGGGTCGGGTCTTAAGGTGCAGATTGAGGCTCTCGGTGAATCGGATCCCAGGGTTGCAGAGACTTACAGGTGAGCATTAGCAGTGTTGTTGTTGTTGTTGTCGTGGTCGTTTCTTTTTTTTTGGGGTGTCGGTTCATTCTAGCTCATTCTGCTGCATAATGCTAACTTGCACCAGGCATATTATACTACGTGGGTGTACGTCAATGAGCGTATTTAGGCTTATACGTGTTGTATTTAGCTAGTGGGTCCACATGTTTCCAGCACAATTTGGTTTTGAAGATTTGGTTGGTGAGTTGGGACGTGGGGAGAATGTGATTAATGATGGTGTTTGGTTGTCGTCTTGATAGTAGTGAGATCTGATTGGATAATATTGTTGGTTAAATATTCTGTTTTTGTAATATTGCATCTGCAAGTTTTTTGTCATCTTTGATTCTCTTATTGCCATCCTAGGACTTGTAGTTTTGTAAAGATTCAACCAATGAAACTCGCCCTTCGATTCTTAGCAAGGAAGAAGCAGTGGGTGTTCTCTCTGTTCCAAGGTGTTAGATATGTGATTCTTTTAAGGGAGCTGCAATATAATGGGGTGTACAAGTGTTTATGTGTAGTCGTTTTAGTGTAAAACTGAAAGATAAACCTATCGAAATGGTTTTCGAAATGGAAGGTACCTTGCTGAAGCCCATATGCAAGCAATGCAATTTGATGAGGCAGAGAAGTTCTGCAAGAAGACGCTTGAAATTCATAGGGAGCACAGCGCACCGGCTTCACCTGAAGAAGCTGCTGATCGTCGACTTATAGCTCTCATCTACGAGGCAAAGGGAGATCATGAAACCGCCCTCGAGTACCTTGTTCTTGCTAGCATGGTAATGATTGCCAACGGACAAGATAATGAGGTTGCAACTATCGATGTTAGTATTGGCAATATTTACTTGTCTCTCTGTCGCTTTGATGAGGCGGTTTTTGCTTACCAGAAAGCACTCACAGTCTTCAAATCCACAAGGGGAGAAAATCACCCTTCTGTGGCGTCAATCTTTGTTCGACTTGCTTACTTGTATTACAGGTCGGGCAAACTGCGAGAGTCCAAGTCATATTGCGAGAGCGCCTTGCGGATATATACCAAACCTTTGGCTAAAGTCACATCTGAGGAAATCGCCAATGGATTGACTGAAATCTCAGCCATTTTTGAAGCTATCGGTGAGCCTGAGGAGGCACTGAAGCTCTTGAAGAAGGCGATAAAGTTGTTGGAGGATAACCCTGTGCACCGTGGCACAATTGCAGGATTAGAAGCACAGGTGGGTGTGATGTTCTACATGGTTGGAAGGTTTTCAGAGGCTCTAAATGCATTCGAAAGTGCCGTAGCTAAGCTTCGTGCAAGCAGGGAAACGAAATCGGCTTTCTTTGCAATCGTGCTCAACCAAATGGGATTAGCTTGTGTGCAGCTCTACAAAATAAAGGAGGCCACTGGACTGTTTGAAGAAGCAAGAGAGATTCTAGAGCAGGAGTGTGGTCCTTGTCACTTAGACACTCTTGGAGTATACAGCAATCTGGCTGCAACTTACGACGCCACAGGAAGGTAATCCGGATGATTCTAAATGTAACCTATGTTGTGTTCATCATCTGTTGAAATATCATATTAGCCCAAATATGTCACAGATATTTGAGTTTTGTGGTCTCTATTCTAGGCTGCAAAGGTTAGTTTGCTTTGCTAAATGTGGAGTATTTATGCTTGCACAGGACAGAAGATGCAATTGAGATTCTGGAGTACATCCTGAAGGTGAGGGAAGAAAAACTTGGAACGGCAGATCCCGATGTTGATGACGAAAAGAAAAGGCTAACTCAGCTTTTGAGAGAGGTGGGAAGGGCTCGGAACAAGAAGGGAAAATCGCTCAAAAATCTTCTTGCTTCCAACTCTCTCGGGCGGAAAAAAGAGGGAGCAAAGAGATGGTCTGGTTTTAGCTTCAAAACTTGACTAAAAATGCCTCTCATTTGTCTCAGCTCTCCTTTTTTTTTTTTTTTTTTCAACACCAATCACAGCTTTTGCTATATAGAAAGATTATACAACACGCACTAAAATGTCTTATAAGTGGCATACTTCTTTGTTGAATGTTTGTCTTTTGATTTTGAATATGTACTCTTGATGAGAACAAGAAGTTTGAGGGCTCCTAATTTTATATTTGCCTCTTATACCATACTGTTTATAGAAATATGTCTCTTCTTTCAACAATCAAACCTCTGAATATCATGTTTTATTAATTTATTTATTCAAGTCAAGTAACCAACCGCTTTAAAATCAATAAAGTTGGTTTGTCCAGCTTTCGATATCAAGATGAACTCCCTTTGAAATAGCATCAACAAAAGGACGAGTCGAGGAATTCCCTTAAAAAAACTTGTTCCAAAGTATGAGACTCGTTCTTCAGTAGGTTCGAGAAGCAATCACTTTGAGCACGGTTGTGCATTATTTTTATGATTTTTCATTTTTGGTGATTTATGACCAGATTTAGCGCTTGGAAATTACTAGTAAAGATACCTTATCATGAAAAGCTCCTCCTCTAAATAGTCCCGGCATATTCCCTAACGTCCCTAGAGGAATAAGGGTGTAAGGGACTAGTTTCTCTAGCATGATTTTTCTATTATCTTTGAGCTTAAGAAAAGTGAAGTTATTTAAGCTTTGTCTTGTCCATTTGACAGGAGGGATGGAAGGAGAAAGGATGGATAGGATTGCAGGGGAGGGGAGTGTGAGAGGAGGGAAGAATTGCATGTTTTTTCAAAGTTGTTTGGTATAATAGGAAGGAAGAATGATAACTATCCATTCTTTTTGTTTGGTATAAAAAAAAGGAGGAAGGTATGATTCACTTTTATTTGTAAAAATTCCATATGGACCTTTTATAAAATTTGCATCGACATTATATATATGTGTGTATATATATATATATATATATATATTTTGTTAAATAAGTAATAATAATATACTTAACAAGGTTTTATCTTCTTAAAAAAAATAACACAAAATATATTCCTAAAAATTAGTGTCCTCTTAAATTATATATATATATATATATATTTATATATATTTTTAGTTTGGAATTTGCTTCCCACGTTATCCTGGACCCAACCCACGTTTTTTTATTTTAATTTTTGATCTGCTCAAGCACAATAGGACATGGATCAGAAAAGAAGCATTGAATTGATAATTAAAAAAATTAAAACGAAACAGAGGTAACACTATGTAGGATAAAGTTGTAATTTTACACGCATAACAACGGCTCTCTAGTCCTTTTCGTCCAAATATGGGGGGTTGTTTTGGTGGGGCCCAGAGATTATGAATTCCTTGCTCAATCCTTTCCACTCATCAATCCTCTCTACCAAACAACGGTTTAGCCTTATTCGTCCTTCACTTTCTCTCATACCCTTTCCTTCCCTCTTCCAATCCTTCCAGCCAAAACACACCCTTAGAGTGGTCCCCAAGACTCATAAAGGGGATTCCTTTGGAGCCAAATGCTGGTGGAACAGCAATGTTCGCCAAGCAGTATTTCTTGAAACTCAAGTTTTGATAGACGAACCCCACTAGACAGCGACTCCACCAGCCTCGGATAACGTTGGAAAAAGAAATAGAAATCTGTGGGGCAAAGGAAAGTAGAGAGTGCTAGTGTAATAAGCTTAATAATAATGTTTGGAAAAAGAGTTAAAATTGTGTAGTTAGAACCATATGCTATAGCATGTGACAGCTTTACACTGGAGCATGTGATAACTTGATAACTTTATATTGTTTATGGTTGAAACTATGTTGTAAGAACTAGAACGAAAGGAAAAAAAATTATCAGGTAATGTGAAGCTACTCTATCATGTATATGTATGTGAGATGAGAAGTATGACAAATAAGACAGGCTTCAAGTAAACCAAGCATTTGTGACTGATAAGAATGAAAATGTGAGACCTATAGTTCTTGTTGGAATTAAATATTAAATGTAGCAAAAGGAACAGATCATTGGCAAATAAAAATTTTCTGAAAACTTTATTCATTGAAAATAGCTATATAATTTTAATTTATAATAAAAAGCTTTGTGAATTTTACAAACCTTTTAAAAACATATCAAGGTATCAAGGTATCCTAGCTTTCCTCTTTGACATCCCGATCTTCCAAACAGAGCCTCTACATCAATGGAAAGACGAATGAGTGTCAAACTGCAAGAATAAATTAAGCTCATACTTTTTTAGATCTACTATGTACTCAACACATGAGATATTAGATCTTTTTTAGAGAAAGAACTCTCAATTTTTCCTCTCTAAGTATTCTGCAAAAGTTACGTGAAAAAGATAATTTTTGAAATAACTGTTATATATATCTTTTATATCTGAACAGTTAGTTATTTTCAATTAATTTTAATTTTAAAATAACCATAGATTTATAAGGAAGAGATATACTCTATATTCCTTATCTTTTTATCCTTTTTTCAATTTTTGAAACAAATCATGTATAACGTGATTCTATTTCTACACACACATATATACATATATATTATTTAAAAAAAATGAAGATTCGTGGTTCATACTTATATTTATATATATATATATATTAATATTTAAAAGAGAATCACGTGATATATAATAAATCATATTACGTATAATATATAGATATATATAATTGAAATCAGATATATATTTTTAAATTAAAAAATAAATCATATTTATTTAAGAATAGATTTCAAATTAATTAATAATTTAATTTTGTGTCTATGTTGAAAAAAACAAAATGTGGTCCCACCACAAGTCTGTCCCACACAAAATTAAAATTATATTTAAATAATCTTATTATTCAAATATTATCAATTAATTAATTTAAAACATATTTAATTAATCTCATTGATTAAATAACCAATTAATTAATTTGACTAATGCTCAGTTAAATGTGACAATGTTTATCACATTATATTATGTGTCATAGAGATTATTTTTCTGTATCACATTAATATCTCAAGTATGAAATAATTAATTCAGAATTCAATAACTTTAAATTAAATATGTTTAATTCATTCTATGCATTAAATTCAATACAGTGTTATAGAGGAGGTATTGGGATATGGACCTATAATCCAAGCTCCAATAAATTTGACAACCAATTAAGCTCTTTAATTAATGTGCCAAATTTATTAGTTTCAGTGTTACTCCACTAAAAACTTAAAACTGAACTATTGATATTATAGTGAAAATTACTCAAAAAAAAAAATAGCGAGTAGTCTATTGATATAATCATTATGTATAAGTCAGTCGTCCATAAATAGTTCATAATAAGAGCTAAGTTCAATTTCCATGCACCTCTCTTATTATTTCTTTATTCTTGAGTTATAATGAACAATTAATTCATAATTTTATTATGAACTAGTACTCTACTATTTAAATCTTGAATCATCACTCAAGAGAACTATTTTTCTAACTTTCATAGAGAAGGAATGGATTCCATATCTGTATAATATTATTCCCAATCATTTATTCCATTTTGTTTCTAAGATGCTAAGTTACAATCTGTATTTATACAAATCTTATCATGTAAGTTAAAAAACATAATTTTATAAACAGGAGTTTAATAAATATGCAAAATAAAGACTGTCATATATATGATCATCATAGTGATAAATTTGAATGCTCTATTTGTAACGGATGATTATTAAAGATTCATAATTTATCTGGTCCAGTCCTACATAATCTCATTATATAAAGTACATCTAATTTAATGTCTCACGTTAATAGCACGAATAAAAATATTTCATTCCAAATGAGATTGGACCGTACTTGTAATATTTAATTAAAGATCCCAAGCTTTAATTAATTATTATAAACTATTTAGATTATTATCTATAAATTTTGTCCCTAAGCATATAACACTTATATGCTTAATTTATAGTCACATAAATAATCATGGAATTTTCTTGATGTTTATAAAAGTATTCATAATACATATAAGCAACCAAAATAAATATAAATATCACTTTATTTATTTATTAACAATAAATATAATGTTACAGCTTATAAGGCACCAACCTCAACAATCTCCCACTTACCTTAAAGCAGGTGAGACATGTCTCTAAGACCTAAGCCTTCCAAATGTCCCTCGAAGCTCTTTGCAGGTAACGTATTGGTGAATGAGTCGGCAAGATTGTCATTCGACGCTATCTTCATAACTATCACATTGCCTCGATGCACAATTTTTTTGATCAAATGGTATTTTCGCTCTATATGTTTTCCTTTTTTATAGCTTCTCGGTTCTCTTGAATTTGCCGCTGCTCCACCATTATCACAATATAGTGTGAGTCGTTTATTCATGTCTAGAACGATTTTCAGATCATTTAAGAACTTATGGAGTCAAACAACTTCTTTAGCTGCTTCACAAACAGCCACATATTCAGCTTCTATAATCGAATCAGCAATACAAGATTGTTTAATGTTTCTCCAAATTATGGCTCCACCATCAAAAGTAAACACTGATCTAGCTGTAGATTTACGTGTGGTTTTAAAAGTAAACATATGAACAAGATAAGATAATTTAGTATTAGGAGGCTCACTCTGTCGGGTGGTGGCGCAGTCGGCTAGCTCTTAGGTCTCATAGATCTTAAGGGCAGCTATCCTGAGGTTGAGAGTTTGAGCCTCTTTTACCCTCAGACTTTTGTTTTACTTTTTTAAATTATTTATTGAACAAGTTTAGAGTTTACACATGCTCATCAGATATAGGAACATTTTGTTTTAAACTATGACTTGTTTTCTTCTAAAAAAAACAACTATTAACTTAATTTTAATCTTATCGTTTTCGGTAGTCGAATTTAAACTTGAGCATCGTTATAAAGTTGAATTCAAGTTGAAACGACATATCATTTGTGATGTCGTTCGATTATTGGTTGTGCTGTTGTTTATTCAAAAACAAATCATCACACGTCGTATTCTTTTTTGCCACCATAAAACGACGTGCCGAGTCTCTCATATCTCGTTGTCCTGGAGATTTTAGTCGTTTCCAAATAAACGACACGATGTTTCTAATATAATGTTCGTGTATTGATCTTAGATCAACGGAGTTCTGGAGGGCGAGAGACGCTCGTCATTTACAGGATGTCGTTCTTCTTTCTTGCCACCAGAAAACGGTGTGTCCAGTTTCTTATTTGTCGTTTTGTTCATTCTGCGACTAGAAAATAACATGCCTGATTTCTGGAAACGACATATTATTTTATAGTTAGATGTCGTTTATCCTCAATCAACAGAAAGACTCGTCGTTTACACTTTAAAAAAGAAAAAACGAAATAACATGAAAAGGGACGTCTCTGGTGGGCTTTACCGGTCCCACATGAAAACATTAAGTCTAATTAAAATTATTTTTTTTTGTTGAAAGATAAATACCCATTTGTGAGCATGTTTTTTCAGTTCCCACTAAAAAAATTTCCCATCATGAAAACTCCCATTTGTTTATAATCATATGTTGTTCTCCTAAATCTACCAAACAACTTGTTACATTTTTGTTCTCAACGAAATAATACATGTGCCTTTTCTTAAGGAGGAAGAAATCGACATTTCAACTGTTTTAAAAAAAAACATTTTCCAGTCTATTTAACATCGTTTTCAAATACAACAGCACGTTGCTTGACTTTTTTGTTTATGGATTTTAATTTCTTCGTTCGTAAAAGGAAAATTTCCTTTGTAGGAATTGCCAATAATAATGTTCCAGTAGCAAGGAAGTGAAAAGAAAAATCAGGAGACTTGTGCAGCAGGACTTAAAAAATAAACTACCATTAGGCTTTTGTTTTTCAACCGTCAAATTTATATTAAAACTCCATATTCTGTACCTCTTTTATATATATTATATAATTTCAATCATATTTAATAATTAGAAATGCACACTGTCGGTATAAAACCCTACCATAAAAGGACCTAAATAGAAACACAAATTAAGGAAAATATCTGAAATAAAATAGAGAAAATTTTCTGGGTGCGCATGTTCCATACTCCTATCAAAGAATTTGTACATACCTAAATATCTTTAAAACACAAGAAAGAAACGTTTAATTTAGTAATTAAGCAAAGATAAACTAACAAGCAATATTTGGCATACTAATTAATATAAACTTGTTGTTTTATTTTCTAATAACAATCAAAAATCCAAATTTTGCATGAAGCATACAAACAAAAGGCCGAAGAAGGAAGAGAGAGGGGTATGATCAAATCTTTGGAAGAGAAGCCACAAATAGTACAAGTCATACTCCCATTTTGCGCGCTAGTTATTCTGGTCTGCGTGCTACACGTAAACATATTATATATATATATATATCCTGTCATGCCATATAATTTAAACGTTTCGATCTTCTGTTAACTTTTTTATTTTTTATTTTTTTGGCTTTGCAAATAGGTACGCGGTTTCCCCAGCACCGCGAGTTGCACAAGTTCTGTCTAAAACGGATGAAAAAAAAAATTGCCTAATAAATGTCACTAGAGAAATGTGATTATATAAAACTACAAAAATCCTAAGAAACATCGTTGTTTTCAAAACCAATTGTACTAAATAGAATACTTCGAAAATATTTACAATAAATGTTGAATTTATGATATAAAGAATTTATTTATCAATTTATTTACAATATAAATAATTCTTATTTATATAATAGATAAATTTATAGTGTAAATAATATATATATTTCTTGTTTACAATGTAAATATAGTAGATAAGTTATTTATATTATTGATCTATTTTTACAATAAATATTTTTAAAACTTAATATTTAAAAAATTTTAAAAATCAGACATTTTTTAAATTGATTGCTTAATTGGGGTGAAAAGTCCAAAATTTAACAGTACTTTGAGGAGGGAAATTTCACAAGCGTTATTCGTACGGTAAAAAGAATCTCCGTCAAAAATTGGCACGACAAAAAAAAAAAGAAACGTGCCCGTTTGAATATAACGTTGTGCTCTTCTAGAAGTTAAAAATGACCCTCTGTACTAAGTTATAGTTTAGCGTCAACGGTATTATATTAATGACAAGAAAATCACGTGGAAACATATCACGAGCTCTCAAAACCTTGTTCAAAGAATAACAATTTCTATATTTTTAGGCTCATGTATCAAAGTCCATTAGGTTCAATGTCCTACAGTTTCCTAGTTAGAGTGAACTAGTTATTATAAGTGATAGAGTCAGATTCGTTGGTAAGGGGGCCAAATTTTTTTTAATTAAGATTATACTAACATGTATATATATGTAGCAATTGTTGCTTATCACATTAATTCATGACATATTGACACATGAAAACATTAATTTAAGGGATCAAATCTAATGTATACATATATCTACTATATTAACATTAAAACTATTATATTTTATTAAAAAAAAAAACTTAGGGGGCCACAGCCCCTGTCCCTCTCTCTCCGTCGTTAGTTTCCGTCTTTAGTTATTATGTTGTTAGAAATTAGAAAAAAAACAAAATTTGACTGGAAGGACATTAAAATTCTGTGACTGTTTATCTGGGCCGCGTGAAACATGCAATTCAAAATTGTCCTGTCACTGGGAAGACTAATCGTTATCAGATAGGAAACATTTTCTCTAGAATTCGGAGAATAGTATTTCATCTAAATATGTTTTTATTTATTTATTTACTTGTTACGATCAATAAATGTTTTTCAATGGGATACTAACATTGAAAGGTTAAAAAATTTGAGAACTCCAAAGACAAAAAAAAAAAAAAAAAATCCTAAATATTTTTATTAAAGTAAGAAAACAACTAAAATTTTATAGAAATTTTAATGTTAAAAATCGAGTTTTCAAATTTTTAAGTGGAAGCACTGTTAAAATTTTTTATAAAAGGTTAAAACTAGATTTTCAAATTTTTAAGACTCATGAGCTGTGAGCCCGTAGCTGGCTGCGGCGCTTATTTTTTCCAACAATTTGGGGCCCAAAACAACCAAAGTGTCATTTCAAAAAAAAAAAAAAAAACCAACCAAAGTGGGGCTAAGAAGTTGTTAGGTCTACAGTCTTAAGGGCAAGGAATCACAATTTTCAACACATTCACCAGCTTACAATCTTTGAAATATGTTGCCTCAAATTACCCTCTTTCTATATATAAAACACACATGCTTGTTAACGTTTGTTTAAACGTTGAGTACTACTACTTTGATCCGCCGTCACTTCTTAAAACACATGGAATACCAAGTCCCCGTGGCACGTCCCCGCGTCCATCAGCCGTGCGCAGCTTGCAGAATGCTGCGTAGGAGATGTGACAACAACTGCGTGCTTTCGCCATATTTTCCAGCTGACGAGGTTGAGAAATTTGCCGGCGTTCATAAGGTTTTTGGCGCTAGCAACGTTATCAAAATGATCCAGGTACACCTGTATAGTATTATGATGATATTCTCATTAATGATACATACTTCTGAATATGATATCAAAATTGAAGGTGGACTGCAAAAAATACATAGTACTTAATTTCTCTAGACAATTACAAGTAATATTCTTTTGGCTCTACTTTGTATACTTCTTGTTTATATTGGTGTTTAGACGGTGGAAGAGTCGCAAAGGGAAGACGCCGTGAAAGCCATCGTGTATGAAGCGACGGCGAGGCTGAGGGATCCTGTCTATGGCAGTGCAGGGACTGTTTTCAATTTGCAGAAGATGGTCGATGAACTCAAGTCTCAACTGGTAATGACACGCGCTCAACTTTTGGAGATACGAGCACAAAGAGACCAGTTGCAGGGCATTCTAATGAATTTTCAATTCCCTGACACTCTCGCCACCGCGCATGTGGATCCACTTTATAATTCCAACAATAGTACATCACTAAATGATCATGATCATCATACATTCACCTATGATCCCATCATTTTTTAGATCATGATGAAACTATTTAATCTTACAAGGTGGATATTGGAATTTATATTGAAGAGCTAGAATATATGTAGAATAATATTTGTGCTTTGAAGTTTTAAGAAGTTGTGAATATCCTTGCCTACCAACAAGAATTCATGCATGTTCAATGTTCGTTTGGTATTTCAGTTTCAATCCATCAGTTTTTATTGTGAATGCTACAAAGCTTTCAGCAACTACAGAAAGAAGCAAAAAATTACTATAGTGTAAAGCTCTCACATGCTACGATTTTTAAACTTAAAACTTCAATTACAATTAAAGTATTAAATGGCTATAGACTTAAATTTTTGTGTTATGTGGAGTCAAGGGCAAAATGGCCTTTTGTGGAATTTTCCAAATGGAGAGGCAATATTGAAGAGTAAAATGAGTTTGGTTTTACAAAATTTCCCATTGTTACCAAAGAAGTCAGTGTAGAAGAAAGAAAGGGGAGTGCAGCAAAGACCACGCTGTTGAACAAAAATTATGTAACCTCCCAGTTCCCCAACATAAGACATCTAAGACCGTTTCTCAAAAAAGAACTTGAAATAATATCTTGAGCTGACACTTCCAGCCCCAACGTATTCTCCTCTCTCCTTGTTCCATTGACTGGCCTTCCTTTGCACTAACTACTATACATTGAGCATTTGTGTGCAAAGGTAATCTTTTCATCTTTTATTAGTATCATAATGAATGCATTAAAGCTAGGGAAACGGCTCTTCTCAACTATGTGAGAGGATCTGATTATTTTTCTTTCCCTTACCTCTCGACCTTTCTTGCTGATCAGGTAGTAATAGAGCTTCTTATATCTGGCTTGGTTCCGCATGTTACAGTGGGAATTTCCAAAGGATTTTTTTCTTTTTTTTCCCGCAATAGGCAATGGTTGTGGATGGAAACTTATTTAAATAAAATCTTGTATCGTTGTGAAAGTAATTTCAGTTTTCGTATAATTTTTCGAGGTTGGATGGTATACTTAGATACTTCTCCACCGTCAATTTCCTCTCATTCGACCTTAAATCTTGATTTTTCATGCTGCGATAAAATTACGTCAAGCAGTTTGACACATTTATTTTATGTTGATGGAAAAATTGGCAAGATCAGATTATCCAAAGAACAAGAATCCCAAGGATTGTGCATTGTCATACGTTGCTCTGAATAGAATTCAAGTTTTAGCTGGCCTGTTCAAAATCAGCAAGGATGAATGGACAAGCCCCTTGTGGTATTTCTTTCAATTAGTTGGAGGAATCCATAGAAAAGTAACATGAAAGAGGCACTAGAGATCTTTTCTGGTTAAATTATGCCCCTTCTACTGCCATTTGGTGGTAGTCCCTCATGGAAACTTCCTCATTTTCTCCCCTCTTTGGCTTGCGTCTTCTTTTGAGTTCTATAATACATTGTTTGATGGTTTAGCTAATTAATTAATATTTGGTTTTTCTTAAAGAGTTTCAAAAACATTGGTGCCATAACTTGCAGGAAGGGAAGAATAATAGGCTGTATAGAAAAACGGTTGAAACCATTAGCTATAATTATGAACAGTATAAAGCTCTTACATACTACAGTAAAAAGCAAAAAATTACTACAATATAAAGCTCTCATATGCTACAGCTTTCTAACCAAAACTATCGGTTCTAACTGTTTTTTCAAACAGCCTATAAGCTAACTGCTTTAAAGAATGCATATATTTTGATGGGGAGCTTGAGTTAGCTATTGCTTTCTTTCTGCTTAGAGGTGATATTGCTTCCGCTATCAATGCCTGCGCAAAGAACCTTGGGGATGAACAACTTCTTGTTTACTCATTTATTCTCAACGGAACAACACATATGCCTTTTTTTCTTGTGGCTGGAGAAAACGATATCTCAACTGTTTTAGAAAAAAACATTTTCTAGTCTATCTGTAATTTATTAGCGTTTTCAAATGTATAACTCCTCAGCAATTTCAATTGCGCTGTTCATCACTGTAGGAATTGGGTTCAAGCTTTCCCCAACCCCTTCACATCAATGGACTCTTGACGTATCCAAAGAGTGCACTTTGTTCAATAAATTTCTACCTCTCTATCTATCTCTGACGTGTATGAATTTTTTAAATTTCTTGGGACATACAGAAGAGAAATGCTATCCTCCACTCAAACCAAGACATAACTTTTACTTGTTTTCAAACAACAATCAAAGTATCGAATCTCTTTATAATAGGAGGATTTTGCAAGTTTGTTGTTACAGGTACTTCCTACAAAGCAAAGGATTGGATCATATACAATATTTGAATTCTGGATGTAAACGTTACATAGTTAGTTCATATCTCTTTTTTTTAGAAGTAATCTATTTTCTTATAGCTGTTTTGTCTCGCACAATCATATACGAGTGTCATTTTTAAAGTGAGAAAAAGGATCAGGTCATTATTTAGATCTTAATTTCTTCGGTCATAAAGGACAATGTCTTTTGTAGTAATTGCCAAAAATAATGTTCCACCGGCTAAGAAGTGAAAAAAATAATAATAAATAAATAAAATAAGAGATTTTTATAGTAGGACTTGAAAAAACTGCTCGGAGGCTTTTGTTTTTTTAATATCAGATTTGTACCAGCTATATATTGTGCACCTCTTTTATATATTCATAAGATTTCAACCATATTTAATAAAAACATTATGAAATCCTACCATAAAAAGGCCTAAATAGGAACACACAAACCAAGGATAATATCTGAAATGAAATAGAGAAAATATTCTTAGTGATTGTTCCATACTCCTATTGAAAAAATTTGAACATACCTAAATATCTTTAAAAAACAAGAAACGTTTAATTTAGTAATTAAGCCAAGATAAATTAACAAGCAAAATTTGTTATATTAACTAATGTATACTTGTTGTTTTATTTTCTAATAATAATGAAATAACCAAATTTTGCATGAAGGACACAAACAAAAGGCTCAAGAAGGAAGAGAGGGGGGGTACTTATATGATCAAATAGTTGGAAGAGAAGCCACAATTAGTACAAATCATTTTACACTTTGCGCTAGTTATTCTGATCTGTGTGATGCATATACACACACATACCATCCCATGCCATATAATTATAACGTTTGTTTCCTTTAATTTGTAATATATATATATATATATATATATATATATATATATATAGATAAATTTGGCTTTGCACATGCGTACACGGTTTTCCAAGTACCGCGAGTTGCACGATTTTTTTCTAAAACGGATGAAAACAAATTGCCTAATAAATATCACAAGAGAAATGATAATTATAATTAAGAGTGTTCGAGAAAGAGTTCCAACACAAAAGTTTCAATTGCTACAATATAATTACGTATTATACTATAAAGTAAATATATGCTATAGTATAAAGTTTTTAGATGTTATAGTGTTTAAATTTTAATTTTAAGTTTTAATTTGATTCCTACAAACTTTCTAAATTGATGGCTTAATTGGGTGAAAAGTTCAAAACTTTTAACTAGTGTAACGATCCGGCTTTCCGAGTTGTTATTTAACGCTCTATTCTTAAATTAAACCTTGATTTTTACATGTGAAAATGTGGAATATTTTTCTTATAATATAACTAGAATACTTAATTATATTACTCAGTTCTCTCTTTACTATTTTATAAAACATTTGCTTACTTATAATTACAAACCATTTACTTAAAATATTCATACCAAAGTGGTACTAGCTTAGTTGCTAGACTGTAACATAATATAAAATAGATAGTTTTTTGAAAAGCAGAATTAAAACTTGCAGCTATATTTTTAGCCCGATCATCACATTTGTTACATCATTGTGCACAGTTCATTACTTTTTCATATCGGCCTCTTGACAGGATTTTCTACAGTATAAAGAATCTAGATGAGCTTTCACTCAGTAAGTACAAGCACATCTTATAAAACATTTTATAAGATTAAAATAGTATACAATGCATGGTTTCAATTATGCTTGCTTATCTTTATAACTTGTCTTTTATTTTTGGCCCTAAGTGATTGTACCAAAAACGTGTGGTTGTCAAACACCGAGATCGTATCTTGATGCTCTCCTTGGGTTGGAAGATTTATATACCTGGCCTGAGTCGAGGTTAGTATGTCACTTTATTACCTTATCTTATCCTCTTAACTTAAGAGTTTAGAACAATTTTGTAATCTTAGTGAACACGCTTAATGTAATGACTTGGTATTAAAGAAAATATGCATAACATTTGCAATTATAGAACGAATATTACTAAGGCATATAAAAAAACAATTTCTTCATGCTGTAGTAAAGGTTTGGTACTTACTTGAACCTTGCGTTAAAGCTTCTCTTAATTCCTTTTTCTTCAGTTAGTTGACTTTGCATCCTGCTAATGAGACACCCAACTTTTAGTTTCTATCTATGTTGACGATGTAATACTACACCTTTTAACTTTGGTAATTTAAAGCTAGCTAACGTCCTGTTTAACGGCTTTAAACTTTATATGTCAAGAATCACCTTTTATTTTAAAATTTTGAGCTTAATCGGTAAGCCTGGGTTTTTTTTGACCTTTTTTGTAAAAATAATGTTTTTGCCCTTAACGGGTTTTCAAAAATCACCAAACATTTTAGAGCAATTTTGTAATTGTTTGCTGTGCAAAACAATGCAATAAATTTACCTAAGCAGTAAGAAAAGTTGTTTTTCTTATCTTTACGTTTTCGGCTCGAATTGTGAAAATATTTGCATTTTTGCTCCTAATGGGTCTTGAACAATTCTTAAACTCTATAAAAATAAATCTTGGGTTGACTTGCTGCTCAAAACAATGAATAAAACATGACTGTGCAGTAAAAATTATAGTTTTCATAGTTTTGATCCGAAACATGAAAATTTTGACAGTTTTGCGCCTGTCATCAAAACAAAACTGTTTGGCACTACTAGATGTAGTTTTTGACAAGGATTAAAACATTTCAAAATTTCAAAGGCAGATTCAAATGGTTTAATAACGTTTTCCTATTTTTCCTCATTAAAAAATTTTGTGGTAAAATCTTACAAAATTCTTAACTTAAAATTGGTGCAAATTGATGGAAATCTTATTTCATGAGAGTTGACAATTTTGATGAGATCTACAATTTTTGTGTTTTAACTTTTCCTAAATTCAATCATTTCAGGGGGACTTTAATTTAATTTTTCTAAAATAGAGTTTTGAAAAATAACATTTTTAGCTAGATCCGGTTGGATTTTGGGGAAACTTTCTTCACGAAAAATATTTATTTCAATGTTTCCATAAAATTACTTGTTGAGCTTGGAAACCAAATCTATCTCTAAATATCTCTAACTCAAGATTTTTCAAAAGTATGATTTCGAAGTGTTCAATCACTTTTTGCAACAAAGTTCCATTGTTAAACAATTCAACATAACCTAGCTTAGTCATCACATCGAAAGCCATAAAACATACAAGTAAACCATTACCATAAAAGTTCTTTACATTCTAAAGTCTAAAAATTATCATTTACAACCCATAAAAAAAAAATAAAACATAAACTTTACATAAAAGTTTAAAGATTAAGGTTTATACCTAGTGTTTCCAAGATGTTGAACAACTTTTCCTTGAAGCAATAGTCCTCCAAAACTTCTTAATCTTAAGAATATATATATATATATATATATATATATATATATATATATAAAAGAATTCCTAGCACAACTCTCAACTTAAAAAAAAAAAAAAAAAAAAAAAACTCATTTAAAAAGTTTAGATTTTTTCCTTGAAAATCATCTTGGATCAAATCTATCACTCTTTAGCATGATTCAAAGGATGATTATGAGGTTTGAAACAACAAAAACTTTGGGAGAAATTATGATCAAGGGGTCGGTTTTGGGAGTGGAAGTGAAAGAAAAAAATTTTGTTTCATGAACATTTCTTGGAGGAAAAGAAAAAAGTGAAATTTCAAGGTACCCCTTGATATTTATAGATACTAATTTTGTGGACTAAATTGCAACAAAATTATTGCAAACATCCCCCTCTAAATCCAGATTTCATAGGAAATTTAATTGATTTTTTTTGCAAAATTTTAAGATCCAATAAGATAAGATCAAAATACCTTTTATTAGTGGTGTTTACTTTAGCAGTCTAATTTCGTCAAACACTATATTTTCTTGTTCTGACGGTGTAATTTGGCGGAGATATTTTCTTTATCAATATAAAAATATCCCAATACACTGTATACTTATATTGTTTAATTTTCATCAACAGTAGTAACTCTATCTATGTGGAAACCAATTCTGTATATTTATATTGACTTTTTATACTAAATACAGTCAATGGGTGGACTACAAACAAAAATATCTTGTACCAGCTTAGTTGTCTGGTATACTATTATCTTTTACACTGCATAGGACTTTGACATGATATTCTAATCTTATTTTCCCATAGTTATTTTATATGTGTATTTTTGTCACATAACTAGATTTTATCATAAGGTAATTGATATTAAATTTGCCTCTTAAGGTACTTAACAAATTTTGGAGTATTCTAACCCACTAAATTTGTTCACATTAAAATTCACCTTAATTCATCAAGAATTGCACACAAAAATACACATGAAATTTCATTATATTTTTGTCACATAATTTCATAATTACAAAATATCAATTTTGTAACCAAAATTTATTGTTTAAATCTTACTTGAATTCTTGATTTAAACTAATAAATTTTCTCGGACATTACAACTTTGAGAGGAAACTTTTGCGTGCGGTATTCGTACGGCAAAAGAATCTCCTCACTACCTTGGCATGAAAAACATGCCGAGTTTGAATATACTGTTATTATTCGAAGAACTTAAAAATGACTTTCTGTACTAAGCTATGATTAAGTGTTAACACTTAACGGGAATGACAAGAAAATTACGTGTAAACATTATCACCAGCTCTCAAAACCTTGTTCAAAGAATAATAATTTAAATCTTTTAGGCTCACGCATTAAATATTGCTATTTAGGTCCAACGTCCTACAGTTTCCTACACAGAGAGAACAGTATATTATGTTGCTAAAAATTAGAAAAGAACAAAATTTTGAATTGAATTTATTCTATTTTAAGCAAATAAAAATGCTGTCACTATTGGTACTATGTTTCTTCTTTAGGGAAACTATTGGCAGTATCTGGGTTACGTGAAACATGCACTCCAAAATTGTCTTTTGACTAAGAAAAATTATCACATAGAAACATTTTCTTTTGAATTCGGAGAATAGTAATTCATCTATAGAAATGTTTTTATTTATTTTATTTTATTTTATTTATTTACTTGTTTGTAATAAATGAAAAATAAAAACCTGAGCGTCTCTTAAAAAAAAGAAACCTAAATATTTTTATTAAAATAGGGACACAACTTAAATTTTATAAAAACTTTTATGTTAGAAATTGTTTTAAAATTTTGAGTGGAGGCACAGTTAAATTTTTTTATAAAGGGTTAAAATTAGATTTTCGAAGTTTTAACACTCATAAGCTGTGAGCTCGTGGCTAATAGCCATCTTGGGGCAAAAAAAAAAAACTAAAAACAAAAAAAAAAAAAGAAAAACAATAACCAAAGTGTAAAAACAACAACAACAGTTACAACGAAGTGGAGCTACAGTGGTTATGTCCAATCATAACAGCAAGGAATCACAATTTTCAAACCATTCATCAGCTTAAATTGTACTTGGCCGTCTCCTTGACTTGCTTGCACTCAATTTTTGAAAATTTTTGCGCAAAAACCAAGAATTGTCATCAATAATATATCTTGTCCTCTTCTTCTTCTCTGTCGGTATATAACACATACATACTTTCCAACATTTGTTAAAACTTTGAGCAGTACTAGTTTGATCCGTCACATCTTAAACACATGGAAAACCAAGTCCCCTTGGCACTTTCCCGCGTCCGTCGGCCTTGCGCAGCTTGCAGAATGCTTCGTCGGAGATGCGGCAACAGCTGCGTGCTTTCGCCATATTTCCCAACTGAAGAGGTTGAGAAATTCGCCGGCGTTCATAAGGTTTTTGGCGCCAGTAACGTTACCAAAATGATCCAGGTACACGTATTGTAGTGATACTATTATCAACGATGCATATTTCTAATACCATATCACATCACAACAATTTCTTTACTAGTACATGCACAATTACAAACATTTTTTTTTTGTAATTACTTATGGTTGTGTGTGTATTTATATACATATATATATATATATTATCTGTATGTATCTTGTTTAATTGGTGTTTAGATGGTGGAAGAGTCACGAAGGGAAGACGCGGTGACAGCCATCGTGTATGAAGCGATGGCGAGGCTGAGGGATCCTGTCTATGGCAGTGCAGGGACTATTTTCAATTTGCAGAAGCTGGTCGACGAACTCAGATCTCAACTGGAAATGACACGCGCTCAACTTTTGGAGATACGAGAACAAAGAGACCAGTTGCAGGGCATTCTTATGAACGTACAATTCCTTGACACTCACCCCACCGTGCATGTGGACCCACAACAATATAATACATCACTAGATGATCATGATCATCACACAATCACCTATGATCCCATCACTTTTCCTTTAGATAATGATGAAATTGTATTGAAGTGAGTATTATAATTCTTGCTAAAATATATGTGGAATAAAATTGGTTTGAAGTTTCAAGAAGTTGTGAATCGTGATCCTTGCCTAACAATAGGAATTCATTTATGTGCAGACTTTGAATTTTTGTGCTATGTGGAATCTAGGGCAAAATAGCTTTTTGTAGAATTTTCCAACTAGAGAGGCAATATTGAAGAGTAAAAATGATGAGTCTGGTTTCCCAAAATTTCCCAGCATTATCACCAAAGAAGGCAATGTAAAGAGGGAAAAAAAAAAAAAAAAAAAGAAGGGAAGTACAACTAAGACCACGCCGTTGAACAAAAATATGGAACCTTCCGGTTCCCGTACGTGAGAGACCTTAGACCGGTTCTACTAACAAAAATAACTAGAAATAATATCTTGAGCTGACGCTCCCAGCAGCCCCAGCTTGTTCTCATCTCTTTTTGCTCCATTGATTGCCTTCTTTTGTATTAACTACTGTAAGTGTGATAGAAATGGTTCCCGTAGGACCCAATACACAGAACAAATAGTGTTGTGTACGCACAGAACATGTTAACCGTATCATGTGTGAACAATAATCAGATATAAAAATTGTGTAAGTTAAAAATACGGAAATTAAATAGATGAACACAGCAATATGTGAAGTGTTTAGGTACATCCTCTTAATTCTAAGATCAGATCTTAACTAATCCAACTTGGAATTTGAATTCAGTTGCTGAAAATATGCAAGACTTGCACTGAACTGAATTCTTAAAAGGGTCATGTAGACGAGTTGCAATCTTCATGGGTGTTACCACACCAGCGATCTTCACAGACTGATTATACGCATTGCTACACAATTACAATTCAAAATAATTTAAAACTACATATGGCATTTGTTAGCTTTGAAATTTAAGACTCAAATGGAATTCAAGTTTATCACGAAAAACCTTTGTAGTACTCAGATTTTATTAAGTTAATATATCAAAATAATCTAGATACGATTAAGTGTAAATTAACTTAACCTAGAAATTCGAATTAAAACATAAAAAATCTTAAGCTTAATTCGAATTCAAATGCCACATTATCTCCAGCTAATACATCTGAAGTATTAGGAGAATATTCCACTTTTACATGAATCATATAACCCGAATATAACAAGCGAAAATCAAGATAATTTGACATGCAAGCGTCAATACCAAATTGAATCAAATTCAAAATTCAAACACTTCAAATGTAATTACTTGGCTTCCCGAGCCATTACTGAAATGCCTTTTTCTTAAACTTAAACTTAACCTTGCTTAAGAAAATACGGAATATATATATTAACATAATTAAGTACTTAATTATATTACTTAGTCTTTCCCAAAATATTTTATAAACATTTGCTTACTTATAATTACAAACCATTTACTTAAAAATTCATGTAAAAATGATACTAGCTTACTACTAGACCGTGACATATTATTAAAATAAATAGTTTAATAGAAAGCAGAATTAAAAATTACAGCGACATCTATAGCCCGCTCATTACATTTGTCCCACCACTACACCTAGCTCATCACTTTTCATACCGCTTCTTAGTAGGATTTCTTATAGCATAAAGAATCCAGATGAGCTTTCGCTCAACAAGTGCAAACACATCTCAAAAACAATTTATAAGATTACAACATTAATGCAATGCATGGTTCCATTTATGCTTGCTTATGAACATCTTTATAACTTATCCTTTATTTTGGGCCCAAGTGATCGTGCCAAGTGCGCATGTCGCCAAACACCGAGATCGTATCTTAACTTGATGCACCCCTTAAGTCAGAAGACTTATATACCTTACCTGAGTGAAGGATGGTACAACATTTATTATCTTATCTTTTATTTCTTAACTTTGGGGTTTAGATTACCAACTTTGTAATCTTAGTGAACATGCTTCATGCAATGACTTAATATTAAAGACAATATGCATTACACTTACAATTATAGAGCATTCATCAATAAGAAATATAAAAATTAATTTCTTCATGCCGTAGGTGAGATTTGGGACTTACTTGAACCTCGCATTAACACTCCTCTTGATTCCTTTTTCTTTGATTAGTTGGCTTTGTGTCCTGTTAATATTAGTTCGTGTCTATGTTAACGGTCTAATTCTATACCGTTTAACTTAGGTAAATTAAAGGAAATTCACGTCTCTTTTAACAGCTTCGAACTTGTTATGTCAAGAATCACTGCTTGTTTTAAAACTTTGAGCTTAATTGATAAGCTTGGGCTTGTTTTGATCGTTTCTATTAAAGTGTCATTTTTGCCCTTAATAGGTCTTGAAAAATCACCAAACATTTTAGAAAAAAATTTGTGATTGCTTGTTGCCCAAAACAGTGCAGTAAATCTGCCTACGTAGTGAGGACAAATATAGTTTTTCTTATCTTTACGGTTTCGTCCCGTATTGCAAAAATCTTGACATTTTTGCCCCCTAACGGGGGTCTTGAAAATTTTTCAAACCCTTTGCAAATAATCTTGGGTTGATTTGCTACTCAAAACAGTGAATAAAACCCGACTGTATAGTGAAAAATATAGTTTTCATTGAATTTCATAGTTTTGACCCAAACATGAAAATTTTGACATTTTTACCTTGAGCATTAAAATGAAACTATTTGGTACTGTTAGGTGCAGTTTTTAACAAGGATTAAAACATTCCAAAGGCTCATAGGCAGATTCAATCAATTTAATAATATTTTCCCATTTTTATCATTTAAAAAGTTTTATGGTAAAATCTTGCAAAATTCTTATCTCAAAATCGATGCGGAATTGACGGGAACCTTATTTCACTGGAGTTGATAGTTTCAGCAAGATCTACAACTTTTATGTTTTAAATTTTCTTAAAATCAATCATTCAAAGGACTTTAAGTTATTTTTCTAAAATTATAGTTTTGAAAAAATACATTTTCGGTTAAATCTAGTTAGATTTCGGGGAAACTTTCTTCATGAAAAAACATTTATCTTCTTGTTTCCATAAAATCATATCTTAAGCTCGGAAACGAAATCTGTCTCTAAGTATCTCTAACTTAAGATTTTTTTTAAAACTAGTTTCTAAAATGTGTTGCGACACTTGTGCAACAAAATTTCTTTTTAAACAAAACCACATGGTCTAAGCTTATTGATCACATCTAAAGTCATACAACATACAAATAAATCATACCATTAAAGTCTTTTACATGCCAAAGTCCTAAAATCATTATTTACAATCTATAAAAATTAAAAACACAGACTTTAGACAAAGATTTAAAGTTATGACTTATACCTAGTGTGGTTCAAAATCCCTTTATCCTCATAAAACTCCCTGAAACTTCCTCAATCCTTCTTCAAACTTCCTGGTCTTGTTTCTAGGAATGATTAAGAGGCTTGCACAACAAATTTCTTTTAAGGAAATTAGCTAGAGGGAATCCAGTGTTTAGAAAGGAGACGATGGAACAAAGCTTGGAGGAAAAGAAAGAAAATGGAATTCCAAAATGGCCCTTGAGTATTTATAAAGCTTGATCTTGAGGACTTAGTTGCAACAAAATTTTTGCTAAAAACCTCTTATTAAACCTAGACTTCACAAGGGAAATAGAGCTATTTTTTGCACAATTTTAAAGTCCACAGGATAAGATCAAAGTACATCTAATTGATGGTGTTTTACTTTAGCAGTCTAATTTCAACCAAAACTATATTTTTCTTGCTCTAACAGTGTAGTTTTGAGGAAATATTTTCTTTATCAGTAAAAAAAATATTTCAGTACACTGTGTACTTATATTGTTTAATTTCTATCAACAGTAATTCCTCTATTTGTGTCGAAACTAATTTTATATAATTATACTGTGTTGTTAATTAGACAGCTCTGAGTGACTTTTTATATTGAATATTGTCATTGGATGGACTACTAGCATAAATATATGTACTAGCTTAACTGTATGGTATACTATCATCTTTTACGCTGATTAGGACTTTGGCATGATATTTTAATCTAATTTTCCCATATTTATGTTATAGGTATATTTTTGTCACATAATTGGAGTTTATCATAATCCAAT